>JAQFZC010002310.1:0-23777 GCA_034695205.1 Dicyrtoma fusca | reverse complement strand
ATTGAAGCCAGGTCTGAGGCTGGAAATTTCCATTCCAGTCTGCAGTCCTAACCGCTCACCCAAGCACGCCTGCTTAAATAAATAAATATATGCGTATACATTTACGTATATTGCCTTCAAAATGAAGGAACACATATTTATAAGCCTACAACCAAAACAACATCATATTTGAACGATTTTAAGAGTTATTAATAACACAATTGTTAAATCGACCTAATGAATAAATTATTATTACTATCTATTATAGTTTACAAAAAATCTATCTCATAATAATAGCTCATAGTTTTTAATTTTTCAGAACGTGAAGCAGCATTTGGACAGTTAACTCCGAACTCGAAAGCGTGTAAATATTAATTTCCACCACTTTGTATCATGTAATATGGGAAAAGTCCCTGCTTCTGCCTCCTTAAGTGAATGTTTGAAGTGTGTCCTTCCAGAAATCCAGAACTCTAGTTTTTGCTTCCTGTGTAAGGGCATTGGTTGTAGCTATACTTACAGGACCGCTCAATGTCTTCCACATTTTCCTACAAATTAAAATACGCTATTATACTATACTATTACTATGTGTACCACGACCTGTGGTATGTAGTCAGTAATGAAAGTTCCTACCGTTCCTTCGTACATTAAAGATCCTTCTACTCCCCCTACCATCACTACCACTGCATTGTAGCAAGACAGTGACAAGAGAGGACCCAGCCCAACGCACCGTAAGTAATTTCAAGGTCCATAAATGCAGGGGAACGTTACAAGCTAAGAAGTTGCTAATCGTAAGACGACAATGTACACCTTCTTCACTTCTTTCGTAATCGTTCTGCAGTGAGTATTGAGGATGTGAGAGCCTGATGAGGATGTAGTAGGCGTCCTCACTCAATTCCACTCCAACGGCTACTAGCAGGAAACGAAACCGCAAAAACCCGCCTTTGCCCAAAATCTACAAAGCAGGCAAACCTTAGGGACCATAGTGAGTGGAGGTAAGAGTAGAGAAGCAAGGAACGATTATTGTTGCAATTTAAATTGCAATCACGAGAAGGAGATGAGGGTTAGGGAGTCGAAGCTGGAAGACCTTCAGCGCCTGACATGTTATTCCTCAATATATATTTTTAATGTCACAAATGCCACATAAACCGGCCCATGAACAATACGTACTCTAGTTTTTATAGCTTTTACTACATTTAATCGCTGGATTTTTCTTCTGATTTTGACATCTCGTCCACTCCTCGTCAGACTCAGGATTTTGCTTTTATCATCACCCATGAGGCGTATAATGTCAGTAAACGAGAATATGAGAGCAGGGCCATCAAACGACTAAGCATCGCTACGGTACATGTACATACATATGTTGATATTCCTAAATCCAAATTATCCCCATCCAATCCTGACTGAAGGTACGTACTTCCTTTTAGTAGGAAATAATTCTAATCCTGCTCAAACCTGTTCGAGGGGCAACTACATACAGCACAGGCACTTATGTGTATCCAGCTAATGGATTAAATGTCGTACATTTTGCAAAGGATTACAAGATTAGATGAACTCGGTACATTACCACGAGCACTCTATGTATCGTTCATTCCTCACCCTTGTACTATGGTACGTTTGATGCTATTCCTGTTGAAACAGGAAATATCCTGGAGTTCATGTCCAGACCTGAACTCCATACAGTCGATATTCTAACAATTGTGCTCTATGTACCTATATAGAAGAAGTTGCAATCGGTCCATCACTGCATCTCCCACGGCAGTTCGGTGAACATGAAGTTCTCTGCTTCTGACGTGCATTCTAACCTTACTTTGTACATTCCCTAAAGTTTTAACCGAGAATTTTAACGTAATTATCTTTTGACCACACTTTAATTATTTAAATAGAAATTCTGGAAGGGGTGCATGGGAGAAATTATCACTGAAGATCCACAGATAAAATTATTCATTGATTTTAATCTGACAGCATGCTGAGCTGTTGATCTATTTTACTTTGGTTCAGTGAGCGAGAGTATGAAACTTCGCTTTCCTCCTGCTCATTGTATCATTTGTAGTTTAGCGGCAAATCGGCGGATCTTCACTTTTTTTTTATTAAAAAATTGAAATATTTTTCCACACAGTAAACCGAACGATAATTGCCTCCTAAGACGTTCTTGTTAGTTTGGAGGGTATCACCCTACAGACTAATTTGGGGATCGCAAGATCTTGTAGCGTTCTTAGACCGCATGTCACGTTCAACAGTAACTATTACTTTTATATTGTAGCATGTATATCAGAAGTACCTATATAATATTTATTTCTTCTATATAGATAGTTTATTGTGGTTTATATAATTTATATGTGTACATGGTACGCAATCAACTACATCTTATGGAGTCACAGCATTAATCAATTGTCAAATGGCAAGTAAGTTTTAATTTCATTTATTTTGCTGGATTCTGTTTCATGCTCTCTAGCCGACAGTTTTTGCTTGTCTAAATAATTTGTCTGATTTGAATTAAGATTCATGGTTTGATTGTGGTTTGTTGTAACATTCGCTGTAGTAGTAGCTACATATATTCATAGTTATGCACTCTGTCTATTTGGCTAGATGGTGACTGTATCCCAAGTTTATAATTAAAGTTGGAATTAAAACAGAGTGTAGTTCAAAGATGAGAAAATCAGGGAGTGAAGTAAGCAATGAATTTGAGTGTCTCTCGGGCGGCAGGAAGGAGGGAGGACTGTTGGGGACTTGTTAAAAAATTGTTATCGGTTGAATGGTGGCTCAAAAATGTTTATTTAACTTACTATCAAATTACAAAATTGAAAAAGGAAATGCAAGTGGCTCAGCGTTTTGAAATATGACTTATATAGTCCCATATTATGTCAACTTACTTTTGTGAAGGGTATAACGTTATTTAATTATTAGGGGAATATTTGGCTGCATCTGTAAATGTTGAACGTATATAAAGAGTATGTAAGTGCCATATAAAGTGCCAGTGCACCTTCAACCTCAACTTCGACTTGAACTCAACTCGACCCTCTTTCTTACTCTGACTCTCGGGATCAGCTACTAAGTTGAGTTCTGTCTAGTAGTAGTTCTGTATAGTTGTGTTCCTCCAAGTTGGACGATTTGAGACATTCCAGTAATCTCCATAAAATTAGACTTACTTATTCAATAAGGAGAGTGGAGTCAGTTCAGGGAAGAAAGATTTTAAGATTTAATTCCATTTCCATGAAGAAAATCTTTCCAACATGAGCTCATCATAAATCACAGATACGCACTCGACTCAACTCAACTGCCGACCAAGAACAGGAAAGAAAAATGTCTAAGGGGATTCCAAAGCTGGAATCTCTTTGTAAGAGCCTTTGTACTTTTTCCTCGTTTTTTTTACATATTAAATAATAATATAGTGCATCATTATATAGTATGTATAGGTGTGTACCTATATACAAGTATACACTACCGTAGCACAACTTTTTCTCCTATAATCGCAAGGACGTGGGTGTAGCGCGGAAATCTTAGAGCTTTTATAAAAACATTAATTTTTTCAATCGACAATCCAATTTGTTCTTTTAGTTTCAAGGCAAATATACCTGAGTATACATACGTGCGTATAGCCAGGGAATTTTGGAGTTCTGAAATGTCAACTGAGTGGTATTAGTGTTTAGAAAGTTAGAGCAAAAAAAAGGAGAAAGTACCTTACTACATTAGATACGTATGGAGGTACGCTGTAACGTAGGTATGTACCGACATTGTTTGCGGGATTAATTTAATTCCATTAAATTAATTGAATGGAAGTTGTCGGGAGGGCAGAGGATGGCAGTTGGATTTTGGTTTTGGTTTTGCTCTTAGCTTTGTCTGTGTCTCAACCAAGACTGTGGAAGAAGGAAGCACTGCATTGTGGGTGTAATTATTAGAAATTAGAAGAGAAACAAAACTAAATCCTAGCCCGCCCGTCCGTCCGTCCGTCCTTCCTACTTGCCTTGTAGATGAAACATTAATTTTAAATTGGAGAACAAACTGGAAATGAATGTATGGAATGAACGGGAGCAGCTCATGAAGCTTTCGTGCTGAGAGTGCTCGTGGCGCTCCTGTCTCCGTCCTCTATCCAAAGTGAGTATCTGTTTGTCTGTTTGTTGGAGAATAATTCATTGGCGGAAGACGAAACTAACAAGTGAACTAACTACAAGTACGAGTTAATGGTCTTCTTGGCTAAGTGTATGTAGGGAGGCTGAATTAAGAGTTGGGTTGGTTGAGAGAAAGGAGAGGTAGAGTTTATGCTCAATATGAAATGTACAAAGTTTCATGTGGATAGTTTGTTGGGTAGTTTGGGGCCATGACTGAGCTTGGATTGGGAGTGGGAAGGAGACGTGGTTGTGGGACGTCTTTGAGTCTACTTTGACTTAGTAGCCCTAGTTTTGGTAAAAAGAACCCCCTGGACAGAGTTTAAATTTATTTTCCACATTAAGAACCTGACTGAGAGATGTAATGCAAACTTTCCCAGTTCTTTATTCAACCTAAGTAATCTATGATGATTATGAATCTCTCCTTTTCAGACCAGCCCAGTACCCATACGCAACTAAAAGACAAACACACACACATACACGCTCACAAACTCTCGCATTCCATCCTGTCCTGCTTTCCTGGGAAAGCAAGAACGGGTTCTAGCGCTCTACACCGTACGACAAGGACCACCAACATCAGCCAGGACGAAGACAGAAAGGAAGCAGAGGACGAGGAGACGATGTGTTGATTCAAGTTGGATAAGAGCAGTGGAAGGAAACGGAGGCTGAGAAGAAAGCTCTTGTGTTATAGTATCCGTCCCATCTTCCAGCATCTCGTGCTCTGGCTGCTACGTTCTGGTTTGGTGTGATATGGTGTGAGGGTCTTCTCTTGTCTTTGTATGGAGAGCAATAAATCCGTATTTTCTATTGTTTTCAACTGCTCTTATATTATCTTCAGAGGATGAGTGGGAAAACTTGAGTTGAAGAGCGTACGCCATCAACTTGTCCATTACGAGAGTTGGAGCCTGGGCCGGGGTAATTCTCGGCCGACTTACTTGTCCTAGTAGTAGTACGAAACCAGCTGAGCTGATGTGAGTACGGTCTGGATGAGCTTACATCTTCTCGTGTGGATTATAATATATGATGTGTATCCCACCCATTACTATTAGCATAACCCTCAAAAGTGTACGGGCACTCGACTATCTGTATAGTCTACTGAAATATGCAGCTCATGGGTCCAGAGATATGTATATAATCCTGGCAGTAGCAGTGCTTAGCCAGTATCTAGGAAAAGAAATGGAGGCTGACTTGAGCTGACTGATTGTGAGTTGTAGATGCAGTCGCGAGTACATCATAGTATAGTGCAGTGTAGTCGTTATCCTTAGTATAGCGTGGCTTTGCAATAGGCGGATAGAGATTTGAAGCCTACGTATACATCTGAAAGTATATGGTTAGGAAGCGATGAAACTGCTACAACTAACTACACATGCTACATCGATCTTATTCGGATGCTAGCTGAACCAAGTCAGTATAAAGGCGAGTGGAACTAGAGCCCAGTTGAGCTGCCGAGCTACTCTCGATTTCATTTTCAACGCACAGACATACAAAGATGGGTACTTTCTACTTTTACTTTCACCTACTTTCACTTGCGCTTTTCCTAAATGTTGGACATTGCTACACTTTCTCTCGCTGTACGTCCTTCCAGTATTGCCATGCCATTGGGATTATTATTCAGATCACGTATTCCCGTAGTCGACGTACACGTAAGGATAGACGCTCACTCCAATCACAATCTGTACCTAGCATCTATTTATACTGCCACATGCACATCATCCTCCCTCCCTCACTCTCTTTCACTTTACCTAGGCCTCTTCAAATCAACCCAGCTATGCCTGTTCCCAGACATGTATGTACGCTTTGGCTTCTCCTTCGGCATTGTTGTTTGGATTTTGCTTTTAATGCTTCTAATTTATCCTGACCTATCCGATTCTCTTATGTATGAATAAATATTCAAACTTTTTAAAGAAGTTAAGCTTTATAAATTGAAGAAGCAACGATGGGTAACACTTTTTGTAAGAAAGTCATCCGTTCATTTTTACTCTGCTTGAGGAAAATCGCGAATTTTCTATTAAGGATTAGAAATGTGGTGATAACTATCAGTACAGAGCAGTATAGACAGGAACCAAGACTACCACTGCATGATGTGGTTTCAAAAGGGAAATTAATAATTGCTGCGGAGAGAAGCTTGGGGTGCGGTAGTGTCGTGTGGCATGGAGTGGCGTATTCAATTGGCAATTCACTTGCTTTCTTTTTTAAGTTGGTTTTGGTGCAAGTTTGAAAATGAGGAAAGTGAAAATAGTGAGAAAGAAAGTGACTTCCCTTTCGCCCCTCTTACTCTCTATCCTTCATTCCGTTCCAGTGGACCTTTTCTATCCTCTCTGCTTTCTCTCACTTTCTCCATTGCACAATTTGCTGGAATGAGAGCCCTACTCCCTCCCAATGTAACGACTCCTCTATACTGCTTTGCAAGCTTCTTCTTTGTGTTCTCTACGGGATTAGAGTTTCCATCTAAAATTAATGCGCTCTCTTCTCTCGTGTCGTCTAGCGTCTCCAAAGACAGAGTCAAGATGTGTTCTGTTTCTGTTGAAAGTATTTTAACTCACGGTGGTTGTCAAGACTCAAACTATGTGGAGACAAATAAAAATTGTCAAGCTAAGGCTAAAATGTCCCCAGTCTTTTCCACTTGGTTTCTTCTTTCTCCTTTTCTCTCTTTCTCTCTAGCTCTCTGTTGCTCTCTGGTGACATTCAAATATCAACTGACACTCAATAATTAAACGCAAACGCCCATCCTTCTATCTTCATGCCTCTCACGTGGACCATGAAAACTTTCCCCATTCTGGAAAACTTTAGAGACAGGCAGAAAAGGGGAGAGACAGACAAGGCGAAGAGGCAAAATATAATATAATTCTTGTCCATTGACCAATATTTGTGCGTGAACTTATTTATAGACAAAGAAAACGAGAGGTTGAGGGGAAAGATTTGAAATTGGAAACTTTGCTGGTCATTGAAATGGCAGAGAGACTTGCTATTCATTAGCTGCCGCATAATTTTTGATTTTTGATTTCGAAATGGAATACAATACCCGAAAGATTTGGAAATAAAAATTTAGAATTTCCCATTTCCTAGTTACTCCAAGCACATTATATTCGACCTGAAAACTAAAACTTTCATCCAAGTTCCCTGTGCAGTCTAAAATTCAATTCTAAAGGAAAGTAAATAGATTTCACTCCCCTTTATTTTCTCGCACTCTATGTCTATTGAATTTAACATCAATAGAAACTTTACAAAACTATCTTTGCTACTATTCGAATCCAGCTTTGCCTGCACCATTTTTAACTCGAAAATTAATAATGAAAGTTATTATAATACCTTCTGTTTGGAATCATGTTGGCCGGGTCTTTGTTGTTCGTAAAAGGCAAATTAGTTTCTATTGTATGCCTCATTACTATGTTGTTTTCTCTTTGGAACCATCTGGTGCCTCTAATTACTGTTTTAACTCGCAAGTCAAGACGAGCAGGTGTGAAGTATTTTTCGGGGATGAATTTTCAATTGTGCTTTCTCTAAAGACACCAGAATAATTTCGGCTGCCTACGCTATTTCCACCATTAATAAATTACCATAGCGCTTTTATTGTTGTTATTGGACTGGCTGGCTTTATTTTCTACACCTTTTATAATCCATCCAAGAACTTATAGGTATTCGCTTTATGGTACTGTCACGTTTTTTGAATTAGCAGTCATGAATTCAAAAGAAACTCACATTCATTTTGTTTACACATTTGTGTAAACTCCTAATTCGAATTTACTCTCGAGAGTTGAGTGATGACTATGCAATATTGAATCTTATGTTAATTCAAAGCAAGCGTTCTTGCGCTTTGTCCTTTATGTCATTTTAATGCATTCGTACGTGTTTGTATTCATAAATTTCAAGACTTAAAATGTTGCCCTTAAAAACCATCTAGATTTTAGAAATTTTAGCACGGTTATATTAGACTTGATGTATGTGTTTTATATAAAGGGAATAAAATGTGAGTGTCTCTCAGACAAGCAGTTTAAAAGAATGGGTTACGTTTGCTTGGCAATGAGATATTTATGGTGCTGGAGAAATGTTTTTTGCATTCTTGTTTACAAATGCTTTCCCTTTGACTGAAACAGTCAGGAAAAACGCACAGTAATAATATAAATATGGGTCCACAGGAGTGTGGTAGTAGCGGAGTACCTACTACCTGTACCATTTTTTGCCAGGCAATACAGAAGTGATGTTGAGTACTTTACATGTCAGGGAAGCTCAGGAAGAGGTATGAATATATTTTTGGTTGAATAGAAAACCCAGCGGGATAAAGATTCACATGGCATCCGTGGGTGTCCACGTCACAGGAGAGGAAAAGAAAAGTATTCAATTCACATTCCATAACATAGCATAACAAACCACAACACACGAACGAAACTCTCCAGATTCTCACAGGCTCACTTCCTTCAACCATATCGAGTCAGTAATCTGAGCTAGAAATATTCAATAGGCTCTGGACGGACAAACAGTCTTTCAAATCAAATCCTGAGTGGAAAAAGTGAAAATCTATTATATTTTCATGTTCTACGCACACAACTAGTGATATCCTGGGTATCACCTAACATTTCATGACACTTCATGTCACTTTTGAAAGAAGGAAAAAATCCCAATTGGAGGATCGTTGGCAGGAGAATTTATTTTCTTGTGTTATCACACAACGCTTTCACTTCAAAAAGTTTTCCAAATGCTAGTAGCTTACTATTTTTCTCATTACTATTATCGTGACCATCATTGGAGCAAGGAGACAGGTACAGAGATTTGACTTGCATGGATTGAGTTGGAATTTTAGCACTTGTTTCGTACATGACATTACATTTGAATAAAAACTTGTCGATTGAATGATCCATCCAAAAGGTTTAAGCAGATTATTTTACATGTAACATAAGGTGGGTAATTCCGTTTTATGTTAAAAGCGTCGTTAATGAAACGAATCCGTCGCCGTGTAGTAAAAATATATATAAATTATTTTGTTGTATTAGTAATGTTTTCTGAAATTTTAGTATTTTATTCGTTTTCAACGATTATAAAAACTTTGTAAAATACCAATAAAAACTAAGGCCATTTTGCACATTCAATACTATAAACAATACTACTACTGCTATATTATATCCATTGTTTCTAACAATCAATTTTCTCCAGAAAATTCTTCTAATATTATTGGGAAATAGAACCAATTTAAAAATAAATTTTGAAAGTAGTAGGATTATAATTGTAAGCAAATATACTAAAACTTTACGGAAAATACTTCTATTTGTTTTTAAGTTGCGTCAGTACACTTTTTAATAGCCTAAAAATAATACAAAACCTTAATTTCTGATATATAAATCAAATGTAAATACGTTTTTCCTCTTTTCGCACCGCGACGGATTTCTTTCATTATTCCAAAATGATTTTTCTATAAAAAGGATTTGCTCCATACATACCAAGGTTTTACCCAGTCTTGCATTACACACTTTACAAACCACTCCAGATTCTTGTAACTAGATAATCCTTTTTCCCCGAAGTTAAGACTTGTCATTTTAGTATCTCGATACTGTATGCAAATGAAGTTTAATATGAGAAACTCCAACCAGAGTTGGATAATTTGCATTGAAAAATTTCCTGGGAGTAATTTAGGTTTGGAAACCGTATCCTGATGTCGACTTAGTAATACTTTGGAAAGTTAAATTGAAAGTATTTTTATTTAGTGCGAAAAAACATGGTAAAGAAGAGAGCAAACAAATATAGAACACCTGTCGTCTAATCCTGTCTTCATTGGTGCTTATCGCTGGCAATGCTAACAAAGGCTTAAGAACTACTGCAAGAAGCAATATACAATTTTGATCTTGTGTAATGCCATCATCGTACAAAATTTTTACACAGTAGTTACTTTGTACAATTTGTTCACTAACGTCCCCTTAAATATAATAGTTTTGCATTAGTTCTTATTGGCAAGCAGACATTCCTGTATATGGTCAGTATAAAATTTGAAATATTCCTAAGGATATGTAGAAATTAGAAATGCTGCTTGCTGCAGATTGCCCGGAGAAAGTGTTGACCTAGTTGTAGAAGCAAATATGAAGAAGGGAAACATTAACGTTATCAGTAGAAAGGAATAGTATGAAATTCGAACGATCAATTTTTCAAATGTTAGATCTAATCATTGCACCCACACATCCCATCGTCATTCTTGGCTTGTCATTCTGACTGGAGCGCGTGTGAGGTAAGGCAGGAAGAAATGTAGGAGTACAGGCAGGATGCAGTGGAGGAGAGAGTATCTAGGTGGGTAGATCACATTTTTATGGGTAGATTTAGTTGGGTTGGGAAGTATTTTGAGGAGACGTTGGAGAAAGAAAAGTATTGTCAGAGTGGGATTGGAGGGGAAGACTAATGTGGAATTTGATTCGGATGTTCAGAATGACAATCAATTGATGTCACAAAACTGTCGTCGCAAATATAATAATAATACTTTCACTAGTTCGATTACGTTGCCGAACGGGCAGCATCGAGAGATTCTGGTTCTGGTTCTTTTTTTGGTTATGGTTTGTTAGAGAGCATAACACAGGTATATAGCCGAGATGGAACTGAACTGTGTACGCAGGGACGACAGCTATAGAGAGAGAATAGAATGGAATAAAGAAGGGGAAAGTAAGAGTTGGCTGGGATGTAAAGATCAAGGAACGGGTCGGGACCTGACTACAAATATCTTTTGGAATTCTTTCTTTCCTTTCCTTCGACCAACTCCATTTGAGTAACTCTACCAATGAGTACATATGTGCAGACAAGGATATCTAATTACGCTTATAACTACGCCAGGACAAAACTGCACACGCATCTCCAAATCGCATCATATAGATAGTCATGCACCTACAATGTACGGCAAGGTTTTATAGGAACATATTTAGCTGTATTGTTGTTCGGGATGTTGTACCAAGATAATTTGTGATGCTTTCCTCTGCCTTTTGCTTAAATAAAAATGAGAAGCACACACACAGACACAAGAAGTACTTGAATGGGAAATACATAGAGCGGTATATATATATACCCTATATACCTACCCATCTTATGCATCTTGCAACCTTATCCTTTTGTTTCTTATCTCCTCACAAAATCTAAAACCTCCTGTACTTCTAGTAGTTTACAAGAAACACAATTTTGTTTTTCCAATTTTATATTCTTTTATTTTATTTTCGTTGACCTAAATCGAAGTGGATAGGTTGTGGGGAACCGCAAAGGAAAGTTTTTTAGTTGATGCTGAGTTCAAGAATAGTTTTTTATTATATCAGCTAGACAGCTCGTCAATCAGCTTTTCATGGACTGGGGCAGTAGTCACCTACTGTGACGTTCACATGGAATTGTTATTCAAACAACTTATGCAATTTTATATTGTTTTTTAATCCAATTTTTCAACCTACATATATATCTGTAATAAAGTAATATGAGGAAGGAATATACATTTTAGAACAGAAATTAACATTATTCGTATATCTATTTTGAGTTAATTAAATGATCAAGTTCTTATTTGTTAATTTAAAATGTTTACTGCATAACAAGTAATACCGAAGCTTTACAAAACTGTATACGGCAAAAATTCGATGTACAGGCATCTCAACTAATATAACGTTTGTGATCAGCTAATTCTAGGCTGCCAGACAAATTGCTGCAATCAGCTTTTATAGATATTACTTGAACACTTTAGAGTAAAAGTTACTTGAATCGCGTTTAGAAATTTAAAGAACTGTTCTGATCATTCAAAAAGACCTGCTTGGGCGAACCGGTTCCTGGACTTTGACGTTCGATCCAATGCCGCTCTGTCATCTTACTTTTTCTGTTTTTAAACTCACCAATTAATCGAGTGAAATAGCGATTATTCGCAAAGCCGCCATTTGGGAATTCCACTTGGTTACAGACTGTTCATTGAGAATTTTTGGAGCTTTAGAGTTGAGTGTGAGCTGGTGGATACGGAAATGTGAGGCATCAATTGTGGAAGGCGAATTCGGAAAATCGTATTTAAAATGAGACAATATGATAGAGCTGAAGAAGAAAGAATGAAAGTATGTACTTCGAAGGTAAATAGGTATGGCTGAGGGGCAGCAGAAGTGAATAGCGAAACCGGGTTTCAATTCCACCGCATACACTCCTCGCTTTCAGTCTCGCTCTTTGACAAGCAAAACGGAAACTACTAGAGACAAACCCTGAAGAATCAAGGAGGAGCTGCTTCAATCCAGGATGCATAAGTATGAGGGATGAGCACATATAATCTTGATGGGACTGGGTCTCAGATGCGGAACAGCAGCAGCAGCGGCATCGGGTCGTGTCGTATTGCCAAGTATGGCTGGTATGGCATGGCATGGGATGGCTTGACGTTATTTGATTCTTCTTTCTTTGTTGGTTGGTGTCGGTGTTGGTGTTGGCGTTGGTGGCTGGGGCTTGAGTTGAATGCAATGAAAGGAATGGAATAGGAAAAAGATCTCATTACTTGTGGTGGTGGGCAATTTGTGTGAGAATTCGACGTGGTGGCACTCAACTCGATTTTCATGATTGATCTCCATTTGACTCTCTCTCGTGGTTCATTTGCCATTTCATCTCCTTCTCTCCTCCTTCTCCTTTCTATCTCTCCTCATCTCATCTGTCGCGCCACTTTTCACTTCACTTCTCATCCCACCCCGTCAGCCAGCCCCAGCTCCAGCACCAGCTCAGTAAGACGACTATTTAATCGTCTCAACGTATGTTTTCGCTTTGCAAGAAAAAATAAACTTCACCACTTTGCTACTTTCACCTCACTTTCTTCTTCTTGGGTTGGAGTTTACAGCGTTAGGGAGGCTGGAGGGAGAGGAATTGAGATCAGAAGATCACTACACCAAAATTCTTCCTCAAATTCGATCCACTCAGATCACTTATTTCCATTTCTTCCAACTAACAGCACAAATTCTTCACCCGGTTGAGAATGATCGTTACCAATATCATCCTAATTTGACTTTATTGCTTTTTCCTTCCTATCCTCTTTACTTGTAACTTTACTTGCATATTCTGACTCAATGGCCATGCAATATATCTGTATCATCCATGTTGGCCACTAATTCTTTCGGCAACCGATCCTATTTAAGCTAGATTGATTACAAATAAAGCCTTATATCTATTACCATCACCAGCTGACCTCTTGTGGCTATTAAATTATTTTATTAAGACATGATCTGCGGCGATCAGATTAAAAATATATAATTAACTCTTACGCTCTAAACAAATCAGTTACTTGTAAACATTATGTATTCTGTAACGGAATCGTATGATTGATACTTATTACTTTACTTTAGTCTTCCACTCTGAGTAAAACGATACGAATGCTAAGTACCAAATCTGACTGTTGAATTCTCTACTTATGAAGCAAGTTGTACTAACTAATCTAGCTAATTATAAGTTACAAGTAAGTGCGAATCATAACCTGGACGAAACCATATTTTATTAATGAGCCAGCACTATTTTGGTCGTTGTAATTCTTAGGTGCTCTATTTAAGTTTTGCAAATTTTATTCATTAGACAGGCGTTTAATTTATTAAAATTACCCGCATAACTAATGTTTCCAAATCAAGTACAAATGCATAAGTTTAGGATAAGGTTCAAGAAAGCAAGTGATAAATAGGTTTTAAAATATTTCAGCAAATTAAATCGTCGATAACACGAAAACTATTTTGTTTGTGAAAGTTACTAGGTAATACTAATATGAGCTTAATATATGTACCTACATAAAAGCGATCTTTATGCTCGTATATAATACATGAAAAGTTGGATCTATAAAGAAATTACCTATACCTATATTGTGTTTTTCATATTCAAAGAGCATATTTGAGCTCGACCGCGCTCGTCCTGCCATCAAACAACGGTAGTCGGGATATTTTACGATCAGTGAAATAGTATACAGTAACTAATGTGATTTTAATGAAAAAATGGGATAGACACAACCACTCCACCATCTAGGTTTAACAAGGAAGGAGGTCTCAAAATATTCGAAATAACATATGCTATCAGATCAATCTACAGCTCTTTCCATACGTACATAAACTAAATGAAAGAGAAAAAAAACTTGATTCAAAACCGAAGATAGGAAAGGCCGTGATGGTGATATGAAAATGTCAAAAACGCATGTTGGAACATAAATAGAGTAAGAGTTGGGTCTAAAGATGACTGGGAAAGGAAAGAACAGAACTTTGCTCCATCTCTGAATCTGCTTTTTGTACATGTAACCTTGGAGGGAGAGAGAGTGAGTGAGTATCATTGTGATTGTCGTAAAAACGGAGGATTTTCTCGGTGAAGCAGAAAAATTACGCATGAAAAGTACATTTTCGATGAAAACTTTCTTGATCCCGGTAGGTAAACATCCATAACTTGAAAAAGTTTTTCTCCATCTCTCTCTCTCTCCTCTGTGTCTAGCACTCTCACTCTGTCGCTTTCTCCAACACTCGTTCACATTTCTCATTCAGCTATGTAAGTATGTACGTGGACCTAACCAATGGGAAATGTTCGAGTAAACTTAACACGCTGTCTATGCCATAAAGTAAAGGCATAGCCTTCTACGAGGAGCTTCACTATGGCTTTATACCATCCGTAGATATTTGCAATTTGCAAGTGTTCTATTCCGTGTTGACAAAGATGACTCTCTCACTGATAGAATGGCATCGCCTAACCAAACGTCACATTAGCGGAGGCCCAAGTTCGACACACTACTTCTCTTAAAAATAACAACTCTACCTTTCAGATCAGAAGTCAAAAAGATGCACGTGCCGGTTTTTGAGTTGAACAAAAAATTATGTCGTTAAAATTAAATTCTAACTTACATGGGAAGGGCTAGCAATTTCTCCACTCAACTTGTGTGCATGTGTGTATGCAAACATACATACGTTGTCATTTATGTTAAGAGAGGTACGAGTCTGAACAACTTTGGAGTGCGTCACTTAATTAGGAATTTGAATTTTTCATCTGTCTCCGCCAAAGCAAGGCGTATTTCAAGCTTAAGTTATGGGATGCGATGCAGACTTGATGTGTATCTCCGATGCTATTTCTCTCCGGATACACTAGCTAAAGCTCGGTATACACCGTTCAGACTGCACACTCTATGAACTATGTACTGGCATCTTGTCTTTCCTATGTTAATTCCAAACTGTCTGTTGCGTCCTCGCCCAATGAATTCTGAAAAGTAAGAAGACGGAGAGGGGAGAGGAAGCCTAGGTAGATAGATATGGAGATGGGAATGTCAACGTTGTAGGAAGGAAATAAGAGAAAACACACACCCGAACTGCTCCATTTCATCACGCCTTTGGGGCGCATCAACCTTAAATTTACAACAACAAACGTACGTACTTTCTCTGGTAATGAACATTGCCATAAGCAAAGATCCATGGTACGTCTGCTTCCCGCACTTCCAAACCCCAACCTTCATGGAACAAACCTATATTTGTCTTCAGGAGGCTCGAACAAATTGTAAACAATTCCAATTGTGGTTCCTGTTTATTCATTCCTTGATTTATTCACAAGTTTTGCTCACTCACGGAGGAAGACGTCATGAGCAAACTTGTTTGGGGGGACGGGATTTATAATTCCGATGTCAAATTCCGCTTACTCGTTCTCTCTTTACTTTCCGATAAGGAGACCATGAGGAGCAGAGCGATTGAAGGGGTTGAGCCTCACGCGGAAGAAGCGATGACAGTATATATTTCCATGTGGAACAATTTCTTCCATTAACTTATCTAACCTTCCACACGCATTCCAACAGAAATGTATGCTTCCTGCGTTTTATGTTCTGATTCATAACCAAGGAACGACAACATTGAAACTAATGTTTAATGCCTATCTATTCCACTGATAACGTACGTTAGGTGACATTTCCAGGGAATCAAGTTCCATAACCATGGCTCCAGTCCTGGGTTATGTACAGTGTATCTGTGAACAAGTGCTGAAGTACAAATGTGTTTGGTGTGTGCGTGTGACTTATAGAGGCAATTCTTGTTTTTTGTTGCTATAGGAGAAAGACAGCGACGAGGAAGAGAAAGAAAAACAGCAGTGCAGAGGGGGAGAGGAAATAATAAACGGGTTTAAATGGATACTTCCTCCTACTATACTCGTCACACTCGACTATACAACTTTGCTCCTTTTTTGGCTGGAGGCTTACACTTGTACAATTGCTTCTGCTCCTGATCCTTCCTGCGCTCTGCCTCCACTTTTTACTCTCAACTGACAGGGGTACATTGACAATGGCGGGATTGAAGAAGTATTCCGGCATGAGGCCAACACTTTTAATTCTTTCTTCTCACGGCTAGGCTCCCTCTCATCTCATCATTGTTTTCCTTTCCGTCCCCTACTTTCTCTCTCTCACTTTCGCATAAAGTCCAAAAAGTTGTTGGCTCGTAGAAGTACCAAGACAGTTGAATGAGAGTAACAGCCAAGCTCAAGGAATGGGCATGTATCTGTCACATAAGCATACTTGATTGTCTTGATTCCTTTCCAAACTTTTCAAATACGTTCACTTAATTAACGTTGTTTATCTCGCTCACAATTGTATCCAATGCAAATGTGTGAGAGACACGTAAAGCCATTTCTGACCTTCCGTTAAAAGTTTAGACGATCCTCACCACCATGTTTACAGAATGGAAAGTGCGAATTACAAGCTGTACAAGAAAAGAAGTTGTAAATGAGAATTAGTAATGTAGCGAGCTGAGCTGCTCCTCATGTTGCCATCCCCTGCCTGTTGTGCTTGTTGTTCTTTCTCACGTGTTTCAAATAAAGAATAAAAGGTAAATGAAAAGGGTTTGACTGAGGTTGCTCATGTTTCCAGTACTCTGAACTCGGACAAAGGAAACGAAGAAAGGCACTTGAAAGATATCATTAAATGAGCTGTAAGTTGAGGGGCGGAAGTGAAGAGTGAGAAGAAAGTCCGGAGAAAGTAAAGACGACTATCGTTCATTAAGTATCCTCGTTGATAAGGAACGATTTAGGGAAATCGTTAAATGTGCAATTGTGGAAAACCTAAACTATAGAGACAGCAAAATCATGAGAAGGAGAGAGAGAGAATGAGAGGTAGAGAGAAAGTGAATCCAAGGAACCATCTCGGATATCTTCTTATAATTGGAAACTCTGGAATTGCTCAACTCCAAACTGACTATCACCGTGGCATTGCATGGTATGGGATGGAATTTAAAGCCAACTTCAACTTCAGAGCTCACAGTTCAACTCTCCCTCAAATCTTTTTCTCCTTCCCATTCTAAATCCTTTACCTCCCTTATAATATATCCACCATATCCTACCTTCACTTAAAATGATATACCTGGGAGTAGTAGACGAGAGCACTGAAGTGCCCTATAAAGCAGCTAGTGCTAAAATCAAGCATGGCCAACATAATTGTGTGGAAACTTCTTCTCTTGCCTCCTGGAAAATATACAGTCTAATAGTGTAATTACAGAAAGTACAGTCTCTGTCCTTAACCTATTCATTCTTATTCTTACAATTCGTCTACGCAATTGTCATCCTCAAAATTCTTCTCGTGTAGTTTTTCGTGTAGACAATTATTCACTTTCCCTTTTACAATAACTATTATGGTTAAACCACGCATTTGCATACGAAAGAATAGGATACTTTCTCCTTCAAACCATTTTATTTAATCATACCAGTCCAACGAACAAGTCCAATAGAGTCAGTCGTACTTAGTTTTAAATCGTTGTGATTGATTACTTTATATTTTTCCAAGTTAGAAATTCAAGCTGCGAAAGGGGGAACACATTATACCTTTGTTTCATTTAATCCATTACATTTTAAACTTTTTCTTCAAAAGCAAAACTATCTTTATGTTTTCTAACGCTTGCAGTATTTTGGTAAACGCCGTTCTAATCGCAAATCTGATTCAATCAAGGGCATTAAGGCAACATCGTTCAGTTAATACTTGTTACTTACAGAGTTTAAAAGCGAAAGATAAGTATTGAGCTTTAAAATCTTGTTGCAACGTTAAGTACAAACGAGCATTTTTATTTGCAAAATAATTTTAATAGAAAAATGTGCAAAATAAATCAAAATCAGTTAACGGTTTAACATTTTTCTTTTTATACGATATCATAGCTAGCCACTTACCCGTGAAATGCCCTTTAACTATAATAATCCTAGCTCTTTAACGCATAGTCCTAAATCATAAATTTTTACGTAATTTTACACCCACTCATGCTTAGACTCGACGTTTATAGACTCGATATAATAGGTTATCACGCTTAAATGCACAGGGCTTTAACAATTAGATTACCAAAGTTTTCAGAAACGGTATTCAATCGTATCAGTAGGCACACAAATGTCCTTAAAACAGTTAAGCACAAATAAATGAAGTACAACTGCGTATGCTCAGTGCAGTAATAGAACCAGTGGCCTTTCCTTAAAGAACCACACTGAAGTTTATGTATACAAAATGGTGGGATTGAATTAGTACCCAAATAGCGAAGTATGGTACCAATAGAATGCCCTTGAATGAACAAAAACACATTCAGATCAATGCATGGCATATTATTTTATATTTACTCGCTATAAATAAACGAACACCAGGACCCTGGCGGAGTGCATACGGAAGCAGTGAAGGAAGTAGTAAAAAGTGCGAGATAACAGCCAAGAATGTGGTGTAAGGAAGGATATAAACTGTCTAAGAAGGAGAGAGTAAAAGAAAACTTGGATGAGACTGTAGGATGTGTCGTTGAGGAGAAGAAGAAAGTAAAAGAAAGTAGAATCTCTAGAGGATAGTCTAAGTGATTAATGTATTGCGCGGACATAATTACAAGGTTGGCCATTCGCCTCATTCTATCTTGGTTTCGACTCCACTCCATTATCTATGTATGTACGGAGAAAGCAGAGAGAGAAAGAAAGAGAAAAGGTGCGCGGTGAAAGTACTTGGGTGTATTTGTAATCCCTATAAAACTGTGTACGCTTTTTTGGTCCAGACTGAGAACTTTGCTTATTCTGGAGTATTTTAAGAGGAAGAAAGCAGAGAACCTTGAGAAAAGGGACAGTGAAGAGGAAGGAAAAAGAAACTGACCACACTACAGATCCTTCCTTTCCATTTCACTCTGGCACTTTCTTTTTCCCTCTTCTTACCCTTACTCCACTTCACTAGTCACCATCAGTATAAACGAACAAGTAGCATATGCGCACTTGTTAGCCTACATTTCTTTAGCTCATGTGGTTCATGTATACTTATTTTACCAATAATCTCAACGAAACCTTCGTCCTTTCTTCCACATCTAACAAATCACCAGACTGGCCGTGTTTTATGTATATCCCATCTACATAGTATTCCTTTGGTACACTTATTGAACGCACTTTAAGCTCTGAAGATTTTGTCCAAACTTTGAAATTTTCGACACATGCTCTATAAGAAAAGTAAACATAGACATATGAATATAGAACCTTAAGACGGACGCTCTCAGCCCTTGCATAAGTGAAAATAAATTGCGAAGAATCAGTTGGTTTGTTTGAGAGGTAGTATGTTAAAATGGGATATTTTATACACGCTTTATCCATTTCAATGTCATCGTGACTACAAATATTTGTTTCCGTTGTGTTCATATCGGTAGCTGAAGAAATTGTATCGCTTTCTATAATTATTTTAGATTAAGTGCCAAAACAGATAGACTCTAAATGACCTTCTAAGGAGCCAAAATTGAAGCTATAGATATTTGATACTCTATGGTTGAATTACAACAGGATTTTAAAGTGAATTAAAGAGTAAGCCTACAAACGAAGAAAGCTTAGTGACATCCCAATAAGAAATCTTTCCTGTGCTACAGAGGCATCAACTTCAAGGTTCTGCTCGCTAACTAGCATCAATACCAGGCTTGCAAAGCAAGTTATTTCAATGCATTTGAATCTTTGTACGGCTACCTTCCTCTCTCCATTTTCAGTCATACTCCTTTTTCCTTTCACCTATCTATATCATCTGTAGATTTTCCTCAGTTTTGTACAGCACTTTGACTAAAGTGAAAGGCCCATACCTTTTGGTTTTTACTACACGGATTAGTAAACATTAGCAACACTGGAAAAGGTTGCTGCATTACAACTGTCTCTCCTCATCCCACTTAATAGGATTAATTGTCACCTTGTTCAAATTCTCTTTTACTTGCAATCTCCCACTTACTAAAGCCCAACGTAGGAGATAGCTCCGTGGTTACGAACTCACTTTCTCTCTTATGGTTACTAGAACCAATCCTAACTCAGCCGCTTTCTTCCATTTACCTAACTAGAAGATGTACTTCTTGGGCTCAAAGTATATATATCCATACTTTGTTTATATCTCTGGCTCACGGGAAGATCCTCGTACTTTCTTGGCGTTATTTCTGGAGGAAACTTTTGAAATATCTGTTGAAACATGGTGAGTAGGAACGGAATTTTCAGCCGATAGATACAATGGAGACAATTCCTTTACGAAATTACTGGAATCTGGAAAAGAGGACGTCTTTTGGTGACTGTCACTGCAGAGAATGGATAGGAACAAGTACGGCGGCATTCCACGAATTATAATGATTTAAAGAAGAAAGTGAGAGGACGCAGTAAACTTACCCATCAATTAGTGGAACTTCTCTAAGAATTTTCTGAACGGTCTCAAGACGTCCCCGCGGTGATGTGGCAATGTCTTCCATAATGGCCAAAGGAACGCCAACTCCAACACCCACCGCGGCTGCCAACAATAATACACAGCACACAAAGCACCAATGCCTCATCTTTAGCTCCACTCCTGAAATGCAAAACAGAGGAAAAGAATAGAAAATATATTCATGTGTTTTCTCGGCCTGACACCAACAGATAAATCTTGATGATTTCTCAAACTATACGATACGTGCTTTATGGCAGTGTAGCCACACGACACATACGGAGACTGATTTCCCTTAAGAATTTCCCTATAGGGACTAAGTAGCAATGACATTGCCAATATTTTTTCGATTTTTGCTTTCATTCGCATAGAATCAGATGAGTGACTCTTACAGCGGCAGTCCTCGCCGTCCAACCCAAATCCAAGTCGAATAGGAACAGAATGAATTTGGCATGAAACAAAGTTTCCCATTTGCTCGTTTCCCTACGCTTCAATGCACAATGATTCACTTCATCACTATCTATGGCCAGCCCTACTTACATCTAATTATAAAGTTGTAGTTACACTCTCACACTCCCCTGGCATTCACAAGGGAAGAAGCACTTTTTTAAATTCCAACTCCAACGAAATTAATGGCTGTCATTATCGATGCAATGTTGGATGTAGGTTGGCTCGTGTAGGGGATAAACACAAGGGCTTTGTTGGTTTTACTTTTAATTTGATGCAAATGGACGGGTAAAATATGGAGATGACGTTGGATCAAGATGTTGATCAAGTTGAAAAGATGCGACAGATGACGGCTAACCAAGGAATCAGGTCATGTGCCAAGTCAACTCCAATCATTTCTCTCCTTTCCTTCCGCTCATGGTCTAGTTTCCCTTTTGTCCTCCCCCTATTTTGCTGTTGAGTTTTGCATCAGGTGTCGGCAACGTTTACTTCCCTTCTAAATCTAGCTACAGTAAGGAAGCATGTAAATAGTATAGCAGAACAAGCCTTCTTCGAATTGTCGACTGACTTAGTTATCTCGACCGTGGCAAGCAGGTAGACTGACGCTGAGACATCATCTAATTATTTTATTATTTCCTTGCACAGCCTGATCTCAATCCAATTTCTCTTCATCACGTTTCCCTGTCGTGTGTACATACTGTCGACAAGTCACAACTTCCCTTGTCATTTTCACGTTTACACACTTTATCTTACTTGGTGATGCTCAACGATTCGTTGGGACTCTCTGAAGTAAATGCTCGCCACACGTGGTTTGCCCTACTACCGTACAGCGATACGCAGCTCGTTTTTAAGTAGTCGAACAACTCAGTGTATCCACACATACCTTCGCGTCCGGTGAGCAGGCAGGGAAATCATGAGCTAAAGTTATGAGCCTTCCATCTATATTCTTCTCTAGTTCATCTATGATAAAATAGCTCAAGATAAAACCAATATTGACGGGAAGTAGTTTAGTATATTAAGCTACGAGGATGCTCAGCGTCAGCTGCTCATAAATTCTTAATATGTAAATATTACTTTAAATACCATACAATTTTTAAATACAATTCTTTTTCAAACTAACGTACCTAAGTTCATAATTTTAGCATCATATTTTAGCTCTAATTATTGAAGAAATGTATGCTGTTTGAACGAAATGTTTTTTTGCCACTTCCCTGTGTAGCATCTTGCGTGAGATGAAACGGATAGCATTTATCAATAACAAATTAAAAATAAAGACGAACCCAGGTCTGCTGAAAGGCGAAAAAGGAGATTGCAAGTACTGTTAACGCTTGTGACCAGTTCATGTCACCTTCCTTCCGTATAGCAACCCTGCAGTCAAATAATGCATCTAAAAACCTTGTGTATTTTTTTAATATCACACATTGCAGCTAAGGTAGCAGCTTGTGAGGCTGGAGAAAGTTAAGATTTTTCGACTACACGTATGCAGTTTGATATAAAACAAGGGAAATGGTCACGGTCGTATTTGTGATATTTAGCGTACACTGATCTAGATAATGCTCTCGAGTAACGGATTTTGTTTCGGTTTGTCGGCAGTTGAAAGTAAGAAAGGGAAAAGTAGCACGGGCCTAGAGAAGGAGATGATGTAACGAAGCGAAGGCACGTTTTGTATGAGAATGAAGAGTGAGGGAAGAAACTAAGAAACGAGTGTTATTATTTGAAACATTCGAAACAAGTAAATAGCTCCGGGAGTCTGTTTTTGCTCCAGCTCACCTTCCCTTTCTCGCTCGTTCGTATAAAATGTGACGGGAGGCACTTTTTGAAGTTCACAAATGTTTTATAACACAAGCCCAAGTGTAGTAAGCTGAAGTTAAGGTATATTAGTCAGCTGACAGACCCATACATAGGTGTATACATGTATGCTCTATCTCTGCTTCGCTAGACGTGCTTTTATTTCAAAACCTCATCAAACAAACTCAACTCCACACCGCACACAGCCCATCTTTCAATGGCTCTAAGCTCGATTTTTGAAGCATTTCACTGTTCTTTCCCTCTAGTAATGTAGACAGCATTTATTATCACCAAAGAGCGACGAGACGACATCATAATTTTAACAAAGTTGGAAATGGGTGACAAATGACATCCATTTATTCTCATAAGCCAACCGATGATGTTGGCAGCTCCACTTTCTCTCACACAGTCAGTCCCAACCACCTTAGTACTGATTCTAATATATACATATATCTATATATATGTATACTGACTGTACTCCCTCCGCCATTCACACACTGTAACAGTGTAAATATGTATTTCTCTCACCTGACACCGGAAACGGAGCATTGATTCAATGAATCTTGACTACAACATTTCATTTTAAAGGACCACTCATATAGAACCTGTTTCATAGGATCTATGATTTGGGTGACTATTCATGCGGCTGGCTGGGAAGCGATGAAAATGTGCGTGATTTGTAAATTTCGTGACTAACATAAATAAATTCATCATTTACTGAATACCCATCTGTAGTTTCTTTATTTCAGGTAGGTTAGAAATGGTGAATACATCTTATTAATAATAAATAAATAAATAAATTATTCATTGGGTCGATTTGACATTTGTCCATACAACCTGACTCAACCAGTCACTGTGGGTGAGGA
>JAQFZC010002309.1:0-23777 GCA_034695205.1 Dicyrtoma fusca | reverse complement strand
AAGTGTTATTTACTAGTTTTGACTGTTTTTAAAAGTGTTGTTTACTAGTTTTGACTGTTTTTAAAAATGGGAATTTTTAGCTTTTTGACCTTTTAAAAGTGTTATTTACTAGTTTTGACTGTTTTTAAAAGTGTTGTTTACTATTTTTGACTCTTTTTAAAAAGTGTTGTTTACTATTTTTGACTCTTTTTAAAAAGTGTTATTTACTAGTTTTGACTGTTTTTAAAGTCTTCTTTACTAGTTTTGATCATTTTGAAAGAGTACATTTATGGAATTAATAACTACTTTCGTAACGTTCTTTCCATGGTTCCCCAGTTCCGAATAGTTTAAGGTACACACAACCATAATCAAATACAAGCACAGACGACAAGGGCACAGTTTCAGACAAAACAAAACGAACAAAACATTTTTACTGCTGATTTTGCCATGCTCGATAATTTGTAATAAAACTAGTTTTGTTCAATTAAAATTAGCTGTTTTTCAGTTTTCAACTTGTAATAAAGAAGGATTCCATGAAAAATTGCAATATTGTTGTTGCAATCCTATATGTTTGTGAAACTACCTATGTAATGATCAAAGGTTGCTTGAAAGTTATCTCGGGATGTTTTCTTTTAATAATTGGGGGTGTTTAAGATGTGCTTGTGCTGTAAATAGTGGGTGAGTGTGTGTTTGGATGGTGCCTAGTGCTGAAGGCCCCAAGTTTTTTTTACCACTGACGATGGGACTGGTGTATGTGCGTGTGCATTAGCCTAATATATACAGAGGGAGAGAGAGATGCTTATTTCATTTTTATTCCCTTGCTTCCATCATATGCAGAGAGCTATGTTTACACAAATGACTGCTGGATTTCACACTATCCGACGAATGGGGCAAATGTTAAATGTTAATGTGACGGCTTATCTTAATTATTCGTTTCTGTTTCGTTTCATATTTCCTTCTTATGACAACCACCCTTCTTCATTGGATTTGGATTTGAATTCCCAATTTCTTTTCCCAATTTCAGGTCGTCCCTATGGCCTCTACACAGATGCGGACGAGTTGCTGCCTACAGATTGTAGTAACTGGTGGCTTGGCTGCTAGCTCTGCTCTGGTGCTGGTGGCTACAATAAAATAAAAGTACGGAAAAAGTTTTATTATTTTTAAAAATTGAACAGAGGACTGACTTTCAAGCTGCTCATCAAAATCAAGAATGAAAACTAAGGGCAATTAGAAGAACATTACACTACACTCTTATGAGCTTAACCTATTAAATACAAAATAAACAAAGAGGAAGACAGTTCCAGTCATTTTGTTTCTAGGTTATATTCATTTCACGCATTCATTGCTATGCCTATATACGCTTGTGTTTAACCTCCATACTAAGATATACTAATGTTGTTTAATGTATCTATTTGTATATTATTGTAGTGAAATTTATTAAAGGAAAATAGAATCCTAGTTTTTTTTAATTATTTGCTGATTGGCGTCCAATGTCAGAATGAGAGATACACGTAGACACGCTCTTTCAACTCTTCTGGTCTGGTCTCGCTCGTATCAATCAAAGTAAAGCAAATAAAAGGCATGGACGACATGTGTAAAGTAATGGAAAACATTTTCATTTTGACAACTTCCATTGCATTTATGGCCTTAAAAACTCGAGCCATTACAGTTATTGGGAAATGACGTTTCTATCTGTGAATTTTATCAATGCACTACTACCATGCCATGCCATGTCTTGTACTGCTGAAGTAATTAGGATGTAAAATAAATGGCTTTTGGTTTTTGTTCAATTTTACAATTTTACCCTCAGCCACCTCTTTATTAATTTAGCAGGAGTTTGCAAAACTTTTTCAAGTTTGTGAGAAATTAATGAAAATCTCAAGATAAGATTTCTCTCGTCTCAACTGTCATGTTGCCGCAGCTTACAGCTCCCCTAATGCTCCTACTATTTACAGAACCGCAGGAATGAAGAAGCTTCCATATGAGCTTATCGCTCTCCGTTCAAAATACACACAAATCCATTTACTCTGAAAGACTGAAGAAATCGGACTTGAGATAGGACGTCGACGTTAGGATTTTTTGAAGGAGAGCAGAACAGAATTTACTTGTAGCTATAGATATACCTATAGCCTATCTGTATGAGTTATGAAGGCGGAGATAGACACTATACTGAACACGTAATGCACTGCAAATGTAAATTGTAATGTTATAACTGGGACTGTTACATAATTTTTTTGGTTGGTTCGATAGATGGTTTGACTGTGTGTGTGTGTGTACTCATCTGACGAGATTAAAAAGGCAATATGCTTAATTTAACATAGCAAAACACCCACCAAAAACTCCAGTCAGTTGGTGGGGGCCACCAATTTAAATAAACAGTCAAAATCCCATGTAAAAATGAATCACCCAAGGTTTAGCATTTGTACATGGCAGTCGGAAACTAATTCTGTTCTAATTTAGCGGAGCATCTTGGACGTTACTGGTTAGTCCTGAATTTTCAAATTCACCGTTGCACTTTCTTCCACTGTTTCTCTGCATTTTAAGTGCAACTGGAAAAAACGGTTGAATTTAATAAAATTGCAATCATTCATTACGTATATTTCAGTGCCCACAAGAAATACTAGTATTTTATGTGGTAATCGTACCGTTCAGATATACATTCGTGGGTTAGTAGTGATCACGTCACATTGTACAATTTATGTACGTGGTAAGAATTGTCCCAAGTTCCTCAACTCTACTATAAAGAACTGTATAAAGGCTCAAGAAAAATTCCAATTTGAAGCCCAGATAAAATCTTCCCACGATTTTTCATCTATTTTGAGTCGGCATTTTGATATTTTTCGTCTTCTCACTGGACCAGAGCTAAATGCCAAGTGTAAATGTTTGGGTGACAACTGTCCAGAAATGGTTAACAATGCCAACAAGACGACCAAATAAAAACGACATTTGTATATTTTACAGTTGATTGAGTCGAACCACGATAATAGGGAGGATAACAGAGTAGGTAGTAGTAATATATACCTAATCGGCATTCTGAACAATAACAATGAAGTTTCAATAAAAGTGAGCAGGGATTTTTTCTTTCTTTCTCCCTCTCTCTCTCTCTCACTCTAACTCTCTGCCTATCTTTCTCTTACGTTATTTTTTGTCCAAAAGAAAAGACTCTGCACTAAAGACTCTCCCAGTGAAGAAACCAAGTGGATCGAATCGGTTTCTTTGGCTAATTCACCGTGACCGTGACAGTTTTATGCAGTTTATTTTCATTATCCTCTCGAGAACTACTATCTAAGTCAGTTCAGAGTAGAAGGATAGCCATGTACACAGATCATAATAAAGGATAAGGATACTTGACTGCACACACACACACACATACATCCACAAGAACAAGGACGAGAAATTCCGCCAGAGCACAGAGATGATAATAAGTACCACCATTGGCTCATCGATGGGGAGATAAATAGACGGAGAAGATATACGTGTGTCATAATAATACACTCTCCAAGCTACTACGCAACCTGTCCTCATACTGTGGACCCTGGCACTGGTGTGTTTCGTGCTAAGTATGGGAAATTATGTGCAAGAGTTGATAGGATTTAGTTCATCTCCTCTATTAGATCCACTCTCACCTTCCAATCAGTCCGTAGACAAGTCAAGCTTCAAGCTTACGAGCCTTGTGTGTCTGTGTGTTGACGTTTCGTGAAACTTGAAACTGGATAAGTCATCCGCCACACGTCGTACATATATACCTACATTGGTACTATGATCCCCAATCTGTAAGCCACTCACCTTCCTTCGTCCAAGTTAAGGATCCAAACTGAAAGAGATCTTCTGATAGCCCGATAAAAAGAATCTATAGACATACAGTGCGAAGGGACCTTCTATGCTCGCTCGTATGCTTGTATGTGCTTGTACTTCTTCTTCTTCTCCTTCTGTGACTCATTCTTTGACCAAGGAAAAGACGTCGACACAACAATGATACCATCCTTTCGAGAGGTTCTTTACGAGACCGACTTTTCATCCCCATCACCAGCTATACCTTTTGATCACCTTTGGCCAAATGAACTCGAATCGAATCACAATCACAAATCTCTAAATCCTATCTCACCCTCCACCACCATTCAACCCCAGTACCACCATCAGCCCTCCACCTCCAGTCTGTATGGGTAACCGAAACAAAATCATTTATCTGAGGAAAAAAAAATTATACCTACTAACCACCTATAAATCCTCCTGCGACTGTCAAAAATTTCAAATATATTAAATCAAATTCATGTTATTCATTTGTAGAATCTTAGTAGTTGGGAAATAGAGAAGGTATAATATATATTTAGACAGAGGAATACATACACACTTACGAGTTGATCTTGTTAGCTTGAATGATTTTTTATATGGTAGCTATATACTCATATTTTATTATTGCCACATAATATATCATATCACATTATTCTCTCTCTCTCGCTCAAGTATTTTTATTTCCAAGTTACCTTATTATTCCCTTGTACCTACTTGTATCCTCCTGTGAGTGCTTATTTGTAAATGTGTTTAGTATAATAGTAAATAGTATTAGTATTTGGTCGTGATAGGATATGGGATGGGATGTGACGTGCGTGCAAGTCTGTGCTGATGATCCCTGACATGACATGGTTATATGTATGTGCATATGTACGTATGTATGTATGCTTCTTGCAGTATGGATGGGCAAAGGTAGGGAGTACGCAGACTAGACTGAGTGGACGATGCATGTCTTCTGTAATAAATCTGTAACTGTTCAAAGGATTGTTGCTTGAGGTATTTCGACATTTTTTTTTGGGATCAAAAATGCATGTAGGGGTCTACAGTGCCAGTGCAGTGCAGTGGTTGTTTGTGTGTGTGGGTAATCAAAAGTAATATAGTAAGAAGTTAATTGAGAAAGTGCCGTACTTACGCTCCTATAGCTCACTGCCTATACGTCCCACGGGTCTCAAGTTTGAACGCCAGTCGGTCGTGTACAAGAGTGGAGCGTTCAATTCAATATCATCATTAATATTATTATTAAGTGGTACACGGAGCTCTGAGCTCTCGATCTCTGAACTCCCAACTCACCCTTCCTTATAGCCATAGCCCGTCCAAAGTGTTACCATCTTTCATCATTTTTCATTCCTTTTCTTCCTCTTTTTCCTCCGTCTCCCACCATTAGTCATCTCTCGTCAAATGAATACCTAAGTTTCCTACGCATTCCCAATTCCAAGGCACATCTCTATTTACAGTATGATCCTTCCTCACTGACTGACAGTGAACAGTGTATGGGGTGGTAGCTCGTCGCTTGCATTATTTTCATAAGGAAAGTCGCTGCTAATAACAGTAAATAGTTGTAGGTATAATTTTTCGAAGAAATTAACAGATATAGGTAGGTACTTCCTGTGTGCCCGTTAGTGCCGTCACATACCTAGCTCTGCTAGCCAGGTGGTTTGTTCGAATTGTTTCAAAACACTAAGGGATAATATGGTAATTGAAACTAAACCATGAGCACTTACAATTAATTCTGAATACACTCATCCAAAGTGTTGGCGCTTAGTGGTGAATTAATGAAGTTCTCCCATGCTATGTAATAAGTGTACCACGCGGAACTAAACTCAAATGACTCAAAATAATTAAAGGAAACATTTAAAATAGAGATTCACAAACTAGGGCTAAAGTCTATAGGAAGACTAATCCAGGTGATATGTTGTATTTCTATGTAGACATGCCACGCTTTTAATTAAGTGTCATTAATTTACCACCTATTTCCGGACTGCTTAAATACTATTAATGTTAATAAAGAAAGAATAAACAAAGGAAATGACATTGGCAATGGGGCATTTACTCTGGCTAGTTTACGTCAACTAAATATAATAGGTAATTGTATGCTGTTATTCCGCGTGTCTGTGTTATGTCACACATCCAATCGTATTGAAAGTGGGTGGTATAGTAATAGTAACTCCGTAGCATTCGGGAATTCAAGCCCACAATAATTTGACGGATACAGAATCAGATATCATTACTAAAGATGAACATTCTACATGGAATTATAGTTATGAGTTTCACTATTTTGTGAATACCAGTCGTAGTAACGTTGGCCACATTTTAGAAGCTGGTTAATAGAGAGAGCATTTAGTAGCTTTTAAAAGTCTTGAATGGGAACTCTAGAAATAAGATTTTGGTCACATTTTTATAAAAAATGCGAGTATGCGACCGAATAGTTAGCTTTCCAGTAGGTTTTTAGCCTTTTCAAAACAGCAATATTTCCAGTTTTACACCTTTTTGAAAATGCTGATTTCTAGTTTTGACCTTTTTGAAAGTATTAGTATCAAGTTTTACACCTTTTTGAAAATGTTGATTTCCAGTTTTGAACCCTTTGAAAGTATTAATATCAAGTTATACACGTTTTTAAAAATGTGTATAACTGAATCCATACGTGTTCCTTAACTCATAAGAATAACCCAATACTAGCAATAAGTGCCAGTGCCATCCATACTTGCAATTTCTAAACAGATCTACGCTTTAAATTTAGTATTTGCTATAGATAGGCATTTGTATTCAGAAAAAGGGACACCTAAAGCTAAAATCTATGCACCGGACAAAATATCCCACTCAAGACCCTTTTAATGCTTCATTTAAAAGGATAGTTTGTAAACTGTAAGTATTGTACGTGATATAATCAAATAATTATGGGGCGAACGACCTGAGCCTTCTAAAGTCGTTCTAATCAAAAACAAAATTAATAAATGATTGGGATTTGCGATATAATAACAGTAATAAAGGATAAGGAAGTAATTTCCCTCATATCACAATATCTCCATTAAGCATAAAGTAGGTAGGTAGATAAATGCGTAAATGAATTTAATGATAGAAAATAAAAAACCATTTTGTTTTTATTCCGTATGTACATATAGACTTTCTGGGAATTTTACCCCGGCTCACAGTCACAGTCAAAGTCATTTGGTTCATAGCCATAGTACGAGCCTGAGCCATTCGTCAATTATCACTTCACCCCATGTGGCGCAGCTTACTTCATTCTGCTCACCCTTTTCACCTGATTTCCTTCGTAATCTTCCAAATCCAAAGGTATGTGTGTTTGCATGCTTTTTATTATTCTGGTTCAAATTCCTATTACTATTACTCGGTACTTTGACTTAATTATATTCGGTATTTATTTTATATTCTTTGTAATTTCGAGCTGAAATGGTACAACTATAACTATCATGATTTCCTTCCCTTTATTATTATAAAAAGACTAATGACTCAGTTAATGGGTTGTTGTGCTAGCTCGTAGTTGGTATAGTAATGAAAGAGGAAGGTAAACAGTTATTACGCTCAATGAAGAAAGGAAAAATAAGATATTAATTAGTTTTTTCTTTCCGTTTCTAAATCATAATTAGGTATTTACTGTATTTAGTCCAATAAAAAATACAACGGCAAACAAAGCCACAAGTGTATGTACCATCTACTAAATAAATGCGTGTGCTGGCTGAATTACTGCAACCATATATTTTGCGATTGGCCAACGATGCTTTCTTTTTGGTTAGGCTAAATTTAATTAGTACATTAATGTATGTATATCTAATGCACCGTAGATTACAATCTCTACCATAAATGCACATACAGGTATATACTGCTCTATATAAATTACTCTTTGACGTAAAACTTTATAAGTTTGCCCTCACAATTAATGCCTCTAATCGTTTTCTCATAGATATACCTATAGACTATATACTTTTGCTTATGACACTGTTACTGTTTTACTTTATTACTGTATATTTATTTATTTGTACAGCTCAGAATGACTCGAAAGTAACCGGATATCTTTTCCTTTCACTAGGCTATTTGCTTATTAAATTATTAAGTTTGCTCAATGTATTACTATGATACGATCAATACAATGCCAATCTAGCTTTAAAGCTACAGCCTTGCGTTTAATTCCACGAGGTTTTTCACTGTGCAGATGTAAAGATATGGGAATATAAATGCTCGGCTAATAAAAATTAGAAATGCGATAATTTCATCGCGTCAAGTACTACAGTGTTTGCTTTTGCAATTTTTATTTAGCTTTTAGTTACAACTTTGCAAGTACCTACAAAACTTTCCCATGAAGCAAAGTACCTACTACTACTGGGCACGACTTAACAGCTTGAACGTTTTGTAATGCAATTATAACTACTGGCCATTCGGATTCGTTATTGGCACAAGTTGAAGCTTACCGTCTATAGTAATAGTAGGTACGTACATATGCTAAAGCCAAAGTTAGTTTTTGTTCCACTTTTTCACAAGCTCTACACCCTGGCCCCGGTGACTGGTGAATTTAAACTCAAAATTAAAACCCTGGAGAGGCTCCTTATAACAGAATTTATTAATTAGCAATACAATGGTAAATAATTAAAAGGAGCATATTTGCGAGCTTATTATGACCGTGGCGTTAGAATGTGAGCACATTTTGCTTTGACTGTCTTTTGAAATAGGTATGCTTGTAGATTCATTTGAAGTTGAGTTAACTGCTTAGTCCTTGAAATGTACATAATGTGGAGCAGCTCGTGGTAATTCCATCGTAATTTTTCCAGGTGTAATGCAACTCTGAAATGTGTGCAGTTTGTATACATGGGTATGTAACGGATTGAAGTAATGAAAGCGCAATAAATGCAATGTAAGCAATTGCCTATGTACATAACCCAGTGTCTATTTATGTATGTACAAACATGGATTGCTTTGCAAGGATGGGCTGTAGAAGTGCGACTAGTACGTAAAAGTTGGGAAATTGGCATGGCATGGGATTCAGGGATTACAGGAGGAGTAAATTAGAGGGAAAGAAATTTGAGTAAGCAAATTTAAAATGATTTCCCCTTTCCACGACTGGTCAATAATTGGACTCATTACGTAACTAGGGTCTATTGATTATTCATTCCCGTCAGCGTATAATTATTGTCAAATTCACTCGAACAATTTGGTATTTTCTAATGACTGCATGACTGGCTCCCACTCCCTTGCCTACTAAACTTCCTCCAACTACTTACTGTCACACTGCTGGAACTAGATTGTATCAATTCTTGGCTCCTTGGAATGAATGCTCCAGCTTTGTTCAAACTTCTCTTTCACTTCATCAATCAATATATGCTAATTTAGTGGAAAGTACTATTGAAATTCTCTCCATCCCCTGCCTGTACATGCATACCTACCTACTTAGTTATACAGACAGCCTAGTTAGCCACTTACTTGGTAGGACAGTTGAGGAGTAATAATTGTTGTAGCTATCACACCGCCACATTAAGAAACAGCTCCGTTTTTTGAGGACATAATTACCTGTGCAATTACACACGGTTTGACTTAAACGTGGACGGTAGCGTGATTTCCATTCCTTGTTTTCTTTGCTGTTTACACACCATGGGACCTGCCGTAGGACCCTTCCATGCTGTCCTGTAAGCCATGCGCTGGAGGTCTCAATTCGTGAATTTTCTAATTTGTGGCAGCATAGCAAAATATTTACCAAAGTACATACATACCAAGTTGGCGAATTCACGTTACAAGTTGCAGTGAGACAATGATAGATCCGGATGAGTGGTAGTTGGTAGTTTTAAAACTGTATTGAGTACATCATCTAATTTTATTGTACATAGTACACGTATACGACGGACTGCGTGTTGAATTAATAAGTTGGCTCATTACCCACTCCCAACTACCCACACTCCCTCCCTACCCGTACACAATTTGCAGTTTGTATACTCCATACTTTGTGTACTCTGTACACATAATTCTCCCGCAACATTGAACATTTTCACATGCTTATTTAACTCCACAAAGAGATAATGAGCTCAAAATTAGTTCCTCGGCTTTGGCTTTCATTCAAGAATTTCGTGGAGCTCCAAATATGTACATAGTACGACTCACTATACTAACACTAACTTGCTGGACTCTATATTGTACGCTACAAAATAAATTAGTAGAGTGGGTAGCATGGTTTCAGCTTAATTAAGTATGGATATATGCTTGCTTATAGATTTACAGTGTTTACTGGAACATTTTAGGTGTGCGATCTGGAAGCGTAGGTGGGTTCTTTTATTGGATTGTTTTGTTTTGTCGGTTTATTGCGTTTATACAAAAGCTAAGCGAGCTTGCAGTGCAATTTTAACTACAATTGCACATAAGGAAATTTAGCCCTGAAAACGCTAATTAAGGATTTTTGAGTGCAAAAGTAAAAGTGCTCCGATCTTCTTCAAATTTTTTTTGACACTTACCTACCCTACCTGGAACACATGCACAAAATATTTTAAAACTTGCACACCCCATTAGTGTGTAATTAATTATTACGTAATTTTTTTAACATTGCAAGTATAGCAAAAACCACATTTTTAATTTTCAAACTAGGATGGCAGTTTTAATTGCACATTCATAAATTAAACTTCCATATACTCAGAATTGAATAGGCTTTCACCCTTATTTCCGACCTAAGCTCAATTTTGATAAAAAACCGTACATATACACTCTAAAACATTCCAGAATTATTAATTTTCTAAAAATAATTATACAGTATACACCAGTATTTTTACACATCCTCTTCTGCTTCAACTACTACTAAATCCTCTACATAGTGTAACCAGCTTTCTAAATCCTCTGCACCGTCACATACGGAATTTTGGCTACTTTGTGATGACGCATTAGAGTTTTGAGACAGAGACTGTAAAACATCAACTTCCGGTGCCTTAATAAAAGAGAGGACTTCCGCCGGAAAAGGTAGCCTGTTCCCCAAACGTTTTCTGGCGTGCATTCCTATGGACGTCACATAAGGATCGGACGTGTCTAGGGCGCGGTTAAAAATATCCGTAAGAGAGTTTTTGCGGCTGGTCTTACGGGAATGATGAAGTCTGTCATACCTTAAAAAATAATTTGTTCCAGGTTTATTTAAACTAGACGAGGCATTTAATCATTTAATTTAATACACAAATGCGATTAGTATTTTTAAAGGTTTCTCTTATTAAGCTGTGTAAAATTTTTGAATGTTTTAAAAGAAAATTTTTACCGATAAAATTTATTCCTGGTTTCTGCACCTTCTTCGCTCAACATACCCAATGGCAACACACTTCGAAGAATAATTTCCTTAGAATGAATCAAAATTTTGTGTACTGTTGGAGGAATTAAATACCATGGATACAGGTCAATTAGAAGGTTGTAGGTTTCGGCACAAAAATGTCCGAATTTTTCAGCTTGAAGAGGAAATTGGCAATTAAGTGCGGTAAGAATGATTTTGTATCGAAACAATAAGTTTTCGTTGATCCCCAAAATTTGAGCAGACTCTTGAAAGTTTTCAAAAAATTTTCTGGCAGTATTGCCGTCGTTGCTGCTGCCACTTCCTCCAGGCACTGGAAAATCAATCCTTAAGCTCATCTTGTTCAAAAATTCTAACTGAATATTTTTTTTTGCTTTCTTCACTTTCTCTTTGTCTTCTTCGCAAGTTATTCTGTATTTTGCAACATCCATTCGATACGCTATTTTAAGCAAGTGCTCCATGAACCTAATTCTAGCATGCAGACACGATACTCCATGTTCAAGCGCTGCTTCTGCTGCAGGAAAGTTGTCAGAGGAGGAATGCACATTTACCTTTTTGTTGAACTCGCTTGGCTTCGCCTTACATACTGGGCAACGTTGACACGACACGCCCTCAGCTGCTGCTAACACTTTTCCATCCAAAGCAGTAAACTTCATAGTAAAAGTAACTTTCACACGTCTGTTATTTTCCAGGACAGTTTCAAATGGTCGGAGAAAGTTTATTTCATTTTGAACCCGGTTAATTTCATCTAAGGTCACGGTTTTGGTTTCCTTTATATACTGAAGATTTAGCGGTCTGCATGAGCTAGAATAGAAACAAGTCACGAATTTACGGGCGTGCGCAGTCAAAAACGGAATTACTGGACGCGACATTTAGTTACAGAAGGCTTAAAGGTATATAATGTAAACATTTAAAAACGATTATACTACCGATACGATGACGGAAGTTCATTGTTCCATACTACAATCACAGGAATACCATCAATAATCATACGAAGCGGGGTAACTGTAGTTGCGAATAGGTGGGAGTAATCCAAGCCCGAGTCTAATGTATGTTTGTAAACTGATTGCGATGAGCTACCGTCAAGTCCCCATGAAGATATAAGTTCCACTTCAATAGCAAGAGTCTGATATTTTTCAAAAATATTGTGCAAAACTGGAGTCTGAAGAAGCACCAATCTGGAAGCTGTATGGTCCATGAGCGCTTGAAGGGGTACAACTGCCGAAATGTCCGTCACAACTATATCACTTCTATCCGGGCGGCATTCCACTCGCGCTGTGTTCATTTGCAAGTATGTAGGATAGATATCAGCGCCGCGGATTTTAGTCTGTTTCCGTAAACTTTCATAAATTGACTTCGTCATTCTGAGTTCCAAGTATAAATTGACAGCTTCAACATTTGTGTACTTCTGGATATCTGGTTGGTTTAGCTTTAGTAAAATTTTTGACGGTCTGGTCGGGCTTGATGCTGCTGTTTTCAGTAGTTGGGACAGTTCTGGTTCATTTCTTACCTTAGCGGTTTTACTGGTTGCTAACAAAACTTCATTAGTTGAGTGTGGGGTATGGACTTTGCTCAAAGTAGCAACACGCAAGCGCTTTGAACTCGGAGCAAGATCGGAGAAAGGCTTGCGCGCCCTCGAACTTTCACCGGAAGTGGTAGGGACATGATCAGTAGGTGCAGGTATTGCTAGCAAATACTTGCTCGGAATTCGGAAAAAACTATTAAGCCACGACGAATGTTTTGGCAGAAACTTATGTTGATGATAACTACATTTAACATATTTCTTGCTAAAATCATTCCAGAGTAGTAAAACTAGATTTCGGACATCTTTAGAATCGTCAGGATGCAGTGGGTGTGAGAGTGATTGTAGTACAATAGTTGTAGCTTGAGTAATGCACACATCTTTTCGTATCTTCCAATGAATTTTTGGTTTTAGAAAGCAGTCCACTAATGTACGTTTTGTAATAGTAGTATCTCTGTAGTTGGCCTGCCTTTGAACATTCATAGTGGAATTACCTAAAATAATTTATATGATGTATATAATTTAAAATAAATTCATTTCATGTGGCTCAACAAACTACGGATTATACTTTTTTGCTTGAATCTTCTATTTAGTATTTGGGTAGTACATAAGAGATTTTTACTAAAATGTCTGTTTTAGATACTTATCAGTTTCAAAATTATAAATATTAACCATCGCTTATATTACTTACTTATAAAAAATTCAAAGAAAAGATCAACAAACAACTAATGTTCATGCCAACTTTCATATTTATTACACTTTACGTCGGAAAAACTATAAAATTGGGCTTACCACCGTTGTAACACCATAACCTCTGACAAATATTAAATATTGTGTGTGACTTCTTGAAATTTGTTGAAAACAAAGTATATTTCCAGCTTCGCCGTACAATTCTACGTAATACAAAACCACTTTCAAGAACTAATAAGATATTTTGAGATAACTCGAGTGTTGAAAATGAAAACGAATTCACTAAAAATCGAGACACTGGTAGGTGGCTTCCTACTTCCTGCGCGGATTGCTCATCACTGGCGAACCCGATTTGTTTTTTCCTCTGCTCCTGCGAATGTTGACAGGTTCTACAAAGTTTTAACTGACCTTATAACTATCAATATTTTTTTGAACGTAGTAAATTTTAGTAATTAATATTATTATGCAAATTATAATTCATTTATAGTTAAACTGCCTCAATGCTGTATACGGCAGCATTCAATTAACGTTAACGCTATTACGTTTGGGCCAGAAGTTATGCGAATTTGAAGATGCGAAATCTAGGGGTAATGTGCAAATTAGAGCTTAGGTCGGAAATAAGGGTGAAAGCCTATTCAATTCTGAGCATATAGAAGTTTAATTTGTGAATGTGCAATTAAAACTGCCATCCTAGTTTGAAAATTAAAAATGTGGTTTTTGCTATACTTGCAATGTTAAAAAAATTACGTAATAATTAATTACACACTAATGGGGTGTGCAAGTTTTAAAATATTTTGTGCATGTGTTCCAGGTAGGGTAGGTAAGTGTCAAAAAAAATTTGAAGAAGATCGGAGCACTTTTACTTTTGCACTCAAAAATCCTTAATTAGCGTTTTCAGGGCTAAATTTCCTTATGTGGGCCGTTAGCAATTGGTATTAGGATGGTTTTTACAATTTTTATGTATTTTTGCTAGCTGCAAAATAATTAAAAATATGTTAGTACGTAGTAGTTTGAAGAAATAATTTGAATTTGAAATATATTGTACTTAGATAATTACGTTACTGACAAACTAGTCTAAAAACGATCATAATTTAGTGAATGCTGTATTCAATTGTTAATCATTAATTTTTGTCGCCGCATTATATTATTAGTTTGCTTATTTTTTGTAGTCCATTCTGAAATATTGCATAAAAGTTACTCGTTTTCATTATTAAAATGTACGGTTATCTCCAGTCATTATTTTGCGTCCTTGCCAAGTTGTTATATTCATAATAAAATTTCTATGTTGGAACAACTATGTACATATGCCAAAAATCTGAAGCGATTCGTTTGTTTTTAAAATCTTGGAACAAAATTATTCTGAAAAAATAAATTTCGTAATTCTATAGGCATTTGACTATTATGGGTTTCGGTCATTTCAAGAAAACAATAAACAAATTATAGAAGTTTTGGTTTTTGGAAGAAATAAACGACATTCAAGCGTGTGGATTTTCGAAAAAATATTTTTCGAATATGTACATGTAATTTTGAAGAAATATTCTCGAAGTCGTGGTTTCGAAATTTGTATTTCATTAATTTCGTCATTTTTTCGTTAATTGTTTTAACAAATTTTTATTTGCCGCCACAAAGGGTACTGGTGGTACTCTTTGCAAGGTATTGCCTTGGTATTGGGTACTCACTGGTACTGATGGTTTGGATGGTAAGAAGGCACTGTTATTGACGCTCAAAAAGTAGCTGAAGGTACTGATAGGTACTGGTACTCATAAATTCAGGTATTGGATAACACTAGTGTGTGCAATACGAGCAGGGTAGGCGTTATAATACATACTACTACTCAAATTCAGCAACAATAAAGTTCCTTCCCTTCTTGGTTATCCCCATGCATTTGTATATGCGGATTCGAACATTCATTTCAATTTTATTAGTCTGACAATGACAATAGAATAAGTTGATCACAATTTAATAATTATTACTTTCAATCATAAAATATGAATGAGTTTTCAAGCACGGTTAAAATATATTGGTGGGAATATGGTGAGAATGTTATGTTGAATAAGTAAAAGTCCAGGAATAAACAAAATGCATTCAAATAATATCAATGGGACAGGAGGAAGAAATTGAATGTTTGGATGAAAAATAATAATAGTTGCTACCGTGCTTTCAATTATATCTTTTTATAGCAAGGATTTTTACTCTAGTCATTCATGAGTTTAACTCTTTGTCTTTTGGATAGCCCGCCCTTCCAAGCTAGGGATGCTGTTACGATTTTGCCGGGCTAAACTGTGTGGAGGGGTACAGCTTGTTTGTGGCTGGGATGTTCAGTCCTGTTTTTTCCATCTTGGCAGCCCTTTAAAACGAGAATGATGGAATTAACAAGATCCCGCCAGATTCATTTTCGATACCTTCAAGTTGTGTCTGTCGTCCATGGGAAGCTCCATTACATCAAATCCACACGTTTCATCCCAATGAACTCACTTGCATAGTTTATGTCCAGCGTAACACACACACATACACAAAGTATCTCATTTCCCTTTCGTAAGGGATTTGACGGGACGATCTGCATGCAAAATACAAGGGGGGTTGCCCACCCCCTCCTGGGTGGGTTCCGGGAGTGGCTCAGGGACAGCCGCACTCCTCGACGATCATTTTGGGGAGGTCCCTCTTGATGATGTTGAGGTCGGGGCCGAAGTAGATGAGACTCATGGAGGCAAATTTGGTGGGGGCACAGCAGGGGGTGATGCCTGAGAGGTTGTGTTGGCCGTGGGGGGTGCGTCGGAATTCCTCCAGAACGTGAGTGTGGTAGTTGAGGAAGGTGTCCGGCGTTCGATGGAGGCCCCCGCAGTGGCCTCGGCAGTAGTTGGCATAGTAGCCACGGGGCGCAATGATCCAGTCATCCCAGCCCAGGTCACGGAAGGAAATGTAGAAGCGCTGCTTGCAACACACCTTCACCCGCGCACTGCACTCCATCGCCCGCCGTCGACTCCTCTTAAAATTTGGCGCCGACTCCGTCTCCAGTACTAGAAAGGGTATCTCAGTCAAATTGTCCACCAAACCCAGTCCGGCCCCTCCCCCGGGCTGTCGCTCCTCCCCTTCCGGCTCCCCCTCCCCCTCCTCCAGGCCATTGGAACCACTGTCGTCGTTATAACTAGTGGAGGTGTGATTTGCGAAGGTCTCACTAAGTGTTCTACTATCACTGAGGGGGGACGCAGTAGCGTCGTTGTTGGTGATTGGGGGTTGGGGTGTGGTGGAGGTGGGGGTGAAAATGAGGGGGTGGATGGAGTGGCCGCAGCCGGAGCAGTCCACGAGGAGCGTCAGCTTGTCGTGGGGGTGGTTGTGGTAGGTGGGGGGTGGGAGGTGGTGGTGACGGAGGCGATGGCGACTCTGATTGTTATAGAAGTTGTGAACGACCCCTGTGATGTCCAGCTTCTGCCAACCAAGGGTATGGACGGAGATGGAGCGTGACACGACCAGCTCCAGCCCCACTTCCTAGAAATAATATAAAACCATCACTTTTGTTTAAAAAAAAGGCTGTTTTTTAATTGGATTTCTAAAATTTGGGGTTCAACTGTTTTAAAATTCTTTAGTTTTCTTCTACCGTTTCGGCCTAAGCAGTTGCCTAAACTTTGATCAATGATTGCTGGACTTAAATCAAATGAGCTGACCTGCGTGGAGATGTTGTTGCTTGTGAGGTGGCCAGTGACCGTGAAGACGTAGAGGGTGATGGGGTGGGGGTTGAGGAGGTGGGCGAAGTGACGACTGATGGGGGAGGAAAAGTCCATCTTAACCCACAGATGAGCCTTCTTCACACGCACCCCCACCCCATAGGCAGTGTTTCCCGCGTAAGAGAAGCTCAGGAGGTGGTGACCATTCAGCACCGGACCTGCAAAAACGTTTAAAAAAAACCTTCCATGAAAAAGGTAGCGCATACTTACACCTTCCAACTGTACATGCATGCTAGACACGACAGTCCATTGAAATTAAATTCAGTTTCCATGGAAACCAACTGGCCTAATCCATATAGTGGCCTACCACACGAACGCAATCAAAACTGGGAACATACATACATACATGCATACCAAAGATACCCAGTCTATGCAGCTGACTCTGAAAGTGTGAGTTGAGCTGAGTGAGTATAGAAGCATCAGCAGAGTGCATAGCTATAGACTCTGCTGGTGTGCATGAGAAGAAGTCGTCAACCCGTCTAGACAGATGAGCAGAGATGAAAGAGATGCGGAGGGAGATGCAGACAGAATTGGACAGAGATGAATAGTGCGAAAGGGCGAAAGGAGTAAAAAAAAAATGGAAAAAAAATAGGCGGAGAGCAGTTCTTCCACACTCACACTGACTGCAACAGATCATCTTCTCTATCGCTCTGTATCTCTGCATCTTCTTGTACACTAATCTTTTTTTGCTCTGTCTCAACTTATAATTTCCTACAAACTCGCTTAGGGATCGTCCACATACGATCTAGACGCATTTTCCATACAATAGACAGTAGCTCCCTTCTTAGGCTAGTGCTCAGTTGATGAATATCCCATCCTGGGTAACGTCTGTGTGAACGGACCCTAACTGCAACACGGCGGCCACTTTGAGATTTGCCAAAAGTGGTAGTGGAGCTGGTACTGGTTGGTCCTGTTCTGGCTCCAAGTGTGTCACACTACCAACTTGGGCCTGTCTTTATCTTTATTGGCAACAGGTTGGGACAGAGTTGGTGGGACAAGTTGGAGTTGTCCTTGGAGACAACTTGTCTCTTTTTCTTCATCTTCTTCTATAGTTGCACTCGATAATAATAATTAAATGATGAATCCCCACACACACCTAATTGAACAGGTGCTTTGGAGGGAGCAGGGATCGCTGCGCTGGGCTCATCATTCCTTGGGTGGTCCTTTGCTACTAAATTCACTCAAATTCCTCCTGACACCTGCAGCAGATGCATGCGGCCACTACTACATTTTACTACTACTATTACTTTGAGTAGTAGTTGGACTGGAATAGCCTTGTTGAGTGGGTCATGCGGGGCACTGAGCCGCTTTAGATTGGACGGGACCGAGATGTCTGTTATGTACATACACATATGGGATTCGAAGCACATTTTGCAATCGTACAGCTGATTCCCACGGGGCAGTCCATAGGAGGCGTATACTATCAAAAGGGGGCAAGATTTGGGCTAAGCTCTAATCTAAGCCATGGCATGAAACTGAAGATTAATTAAAACTGAGTTACATTTTGTGAATGCAAACGTTATTTATGGACAATCCCTAAACTGCAACGCATTTGTCTCCTAGGCTTTTGTACAGCTGCTCTGAACCAGAACTGAAATGTTGCTGGAAGTGATAAGCGCTTGTCAAGAAGCTGTCCAGGATTCTTTCCCCGGTTGCTACTTTGTAATCCATAATTGATAAGCTCGCCAAATCCCTCACATGCTTTTAGGTGGATCATCCATACATGACGCAGCTCGATCAAATCCAGCTCCTTTTTTCAGTAAAGATGTAGTCTGAAAGAATGTGAGTATTTATATAAACGTGATCTATGAAGGGCCCCTACACTTCTTGACTCCTTGATTCTTGACAGAGTGACATAGGAAGGAAGGATACATCTTGGATGGGAACTGACATCTGTACTGACGCATCTCATGTCAGTCAATTTAAGACGATGGAATGCCTCCCATCAGTATTCATCTAGAGTCCCGCACGTGTGTACTCTCTTGAGACAGGGAAAGTTTACTCCATGGAAATCCATATAAACTTCCTCCGAGTAGTATTTTTTTTACCCCTTCTTTCCTCTATCCTCACCTTAGGAGTCTCCGTGAGTAAGAAATAATCGTGGTGGTGTCAGCCAGATCCGTGTTGACTTGACGTTGTTGTGACAAATCGTACAAAATAGCACTCAACGGAATTTCGAGGATGGCAGAAAACAAAGTGACGCTCACGAGGAAGAGAGGAATTGAAAGGACTTGTTTTCCTCAAAAGTGCACAGAGTAAAATGGGAAGATTGCAAATTTGGCTACCACACGTTATCGGAACGAGGAAGACATTTATTCAATTTATTCCGTTTGCATCCCATCACCCGATTCATCTTATCCTTCCAACATCTGTATACATATGTATGCATCTCCTCCTTATCAAATTCCAATAACACTTTTCCTCCAATCACTTCCTCCTCATCCACTCGCTACACAACAATATTTACATGATAACTTTTCCCTATACTTCTTTCCTCACGCGTATGTATGGAGTTCGGTTGGCGTCCTCATCAGGAGCCTTGGCACAGAAATCAGTTAGAAAAATCAGCCACAAGAAATTGAATGGTATGGGAAAAGGAGAGTGCATTGTTACCTTTATCTGGGAAGGAGATGATCTCCGAAGTCTTGGCATAGTTACTGCTGCTTCCATCTCCGTCAGATTCTGTCCCTCCCTCCGTCCTTCCCCTCCCGTGACGTCCAGTCCCTTTCCCGTGCCGGCTTCCCTGCCCCTGTTGCTGCTGCTTGCTCGTTGTTGTTGTTTGGGATGAGAATTGGGGGGACAGAGGGGGGCTGCTGTGGGGCTGAAATGCCTCCGTTCGTTTCAGTGTTTCCAAAACCAAGTCTTTGGAGATCTTGTGAGCCGAGTCCACCTCGGGCTTCTCGTCAAGGCCTAGTCTCTGGAGGATCTGGACTTTGACCAACTCCCTCCGAATGAGGTCTTCATTATTGTTGTTGGTGGTGGTGGTGGTGGTGTTGACGGACCCGTGGTGGTGGGTCTGAAGTGTGGTTTGAGCGAGAAGAAGGAGAAGTGCGAGTGGGAAGAGCACGTGTCCAACGTTGAATTGGGCACCCAGCACATCCCTCACCATAGTATTTGTTAGTCTATTGGAGTGGTCCGTCCGACCGACCGACCGTCCGTCCGTCCGTCCGTCAGTCAGTCCGTTCGTCACACTGCCCACGTCCTCGTGGCTGTCGTGACCGTGCCCGGTGTGGTGGTTTTGAGGACGGGGAGGGCGGATGCGGGACGGGACCGGTGTGACATTCAGTCACGGATGACAGAGACAGACAATGGACTACAATGGATCGATCTTCTTGGATCTGTCTTCCTGTGTGCGGTGGTGGTGGTGGCGGCTGTTGTTGTTGATGTCAGGGTGGATGAGTGGACAGGAGCTCTTTGCCCATAGAAGGCATAATTCACACTGAACAGTCACAAGAGCAGACAGTCTGTCCTCCGCACGGCACAGAGCATCTTCACTCATCCGATGGCTACTATTGAGTGGACTGACTGGGAGAGGAGATGTGCTACTGAAGGGGGACTTGCTCGCTCTCTCGCTCCTTCAAACACACTCGCCACTATCCACCAACTTGCTTCACGGTCCTAAATCAATCTTATCGTCTTATTGGAGTGTGTATCTGTAATCTGTATAGAGATATGTAGAGATGAAATAAGTTTGGGATGCTGCTGATGCGGCTGCTGCTGTGAAGTCATCTCATGTCTGGCTGTCGTCTAGCCAAGGAAAAGCCAACAACCCAACGTTTCCTTCCACCTTACAATTACATGCAATCTCCACACTGCACTGTCTTTGGCCGATCTTCACGCAAAGTCCATTGGCTACGCAGGAGGCAGGGAAGGAAGCCGAAGAAGTTGGAACTGTCCACAAGCTACAGCACTCTGTCACTCTCTTCGGCCCTTATATACAGACAGAAGTAGACAGATAGGTAGCTATATAGTAATGTCAAGGGGATGACTAAAGGGAATTCCTTGAAGGAATTGTGAGAAAGAGACCCCTGTCATATGTGAAAGGTCCCAAGTCAGTCCAACTCCCAAGGCTCATTTCTAATCCCAATCTCCACCGAAATGCAATCAAGTGCAGAAAAAAGAAACAAAAAAATACCTGCAGCTGCAGATAGTCAAGTGCATAAGCAACCTAAAAACCACCCTGCACTCACCTTGTACATACAGTAGGTAGAAAATCTGCAGAACAACTCACAATCTCACCCTTCCTTTCTTTACAGCAATGAGGCACAATTCAATGCAATTTTTATTAAAGTGTTTTTTTATTAGCAATAATGCAATACTAGCAGCCATAAGGCTATGGAAGATAGGACCCGAAATCACTAGGAAACAACTCGCGGGGTGCTGGTCCGAGTTCAGAGTATGTATGTAGGTATGTACTACTATGTACCAATCAATTTGTTGTAGTACAGACAGCAAACAGAAATGGAAGTTACAAGAGTTGGTTCCTTCATTATAATTGATGCAGGGGGAAAGGGCTACATTTTTTTAAGTTCAAATCGTGCTGGTAAAATATTTTGGGGTTTAATTTGAAACCTCTGCAAGTTTTTTTTTAAAAGGACATAAATAATATAAGTTTGAAGTTTCTGAACCTGACAGATTGTAAAAGTTGAATTGCCTAAGCGAGACAGAGGCGGCTTATCAACTGGGACCATCTCCAGACATTATATGTATGTATATAGTGTCCACCGGGCGAACATTTGCATAAAATGATTTTATGCACTTCAATTAAATACAATGTATCTGTATACTTACTCTGTACGCATTGTTCGCTTTAGGCAGCAGGCAGCGGGAGGCAGACAGACAGCCGAGATAAGAAATACAGAGCTGCTCATGCTTGGACATGAGCGCAGGTATAGAGTATAGAGAAGATGAAAAGATGCAAACGGCTGGGAGGGGATTGGTGTCATGACTATTCTCTTCATTTCAGCTCCACCATAGCATCAGCTGATCTGTTCTCTCGGAGTGCGGACATGTGCTTAGAGAATTGTTATAGTGACAGGCCGTCCTTGTCCAGTCCCTCTGGTTTCATGGATGAAATGACCAGCGACAGAGGGAAAAGTCTTGGCTCTTCAATCTCCTGCGTTCTCTGGCAATAAAGAAACGAGTGCTGGGACATATACATAATTTTCTGCAGTCACTCTTTGGAAACTACGGGAAGTGTCCATGTGAAAGGAGGCAATAAAGACAATTGAACTCAATCACCTAATACAGAATGTCCCAGCTGGATGAGGGTGGACCTTGTGCAGGTCTAATTCAAATCAACTCCCAAAATAGGCACACAACCCAACTACCAAACGAATTACCTAGTATACATATATATTCTACATGCAGTCAGAGTTAGACAGAGATCTGGAGATTGGAACGACGGCCATGGAAGGAAATTGCAACCAGAATGGACAACAGAAAAAAAAAGATATTGTAAAAATAAAAGCTAGTCTGCAAAGGGAACTTAACCAAGAATGGGATGTAATTGGGGGCAATAGAGTGAAAGGGGTAAAACTGTAGTCAAGTCCGGCAGTGGCGAATCTTAAAGAACATTTCGTGTGCACATTCACTTTCAAATGCCAGTACCGTATAACCATATAAAATGTTATCCTAAGGGATGTTATTTCTGAAAGTTTCTTAACAAGTAAAACAAGCAGGGTTAAATAACCTACCGTAAACTCTCTTTTATAACGCGGGTCTCTATTAATACGCTGGTCTCTAATTGTACGCGGGAGTCCGAGGGCCTGAATGGAATAATGCGCGGGTCTCCAATAATACGCGGGTCTCTAACAGTACGCGGGTCACCGGAAGTATTTTCAGTGTTCAAGTGTACAGAAATTAGTGTAAACTTAACTTTTTAGCCACTGAATAACTTGAATTAAATGACACACACTTTTAAGTCGCTTAAAAGTTTCAAAATGCTTGTTTTTAGCCTATTTATTCCAACTAAATTCAGAGTATTAAAAAGGTTAATTTGAATAATGCGCGGGTCTCTATTAATGCGCGGGTCTCTTATTGTACGCGCGGGTCCGAGGGGCTGAATGGAATAGTGCGCGGGCGTTCTATTAGAGAGTTTGCGGTAGGTGGTCTTACCAGTCTTACGCATCTTTGATATCGTAAAGTTTTACACAAAAAGGAGTAAATAGATAAGCACATATCAGTAATTAAATACATTGTAGATACGTATTTCAATTATAATATTTGCTATTGATGTTTGGTTTACGACGATGGGCGAGATACGGAAATTATGTGACAAGGCGAATAGAATTTTTAGGTATGCCGAAATCCCATCAAGGGGTTGGATGAAGAACAATGACAATCTTGAATCTAAGTAACGTTTTTACGACAGCATTTTTGTTTGGCTTAGGCTGGTAATCTGTAGCTACATTAATAGTAGATGCTACATCGGGAGGTTATACATATGTATATACATAAAGTTGCTTTTACTGAAAATATTACAAAGGGTGTGGTCCATACAATAATCCATTTGCTGCTGTTTTCTTTGTAGCCGCATGTATTCGAAACATACAAATCTCTGTCAATATTCCGTATGCGCACTTAATAATTATTTAGATTAACGTTTAGCACATATCGAACTTTTGCTTTACTGCAATATGCAGAAGTTGGAATAAAAAGGTATTAGAAATTCAGGTAGTCCATTAACAAAGTTGTTTAATCTATTCGAGATTGCGTTCACGTTTTAAAAAAAACAAGTAGAGAAAGACGAACTTTATTAACAAAACAAAGTCATCACTGTCCTCCAACGAGGATGGCCCAACGGACTCAGTAT
>JAQFZC010002308.1:0-23777 GCA_034695205.1 Dicyrtoma fusca | reverse complement strand
ACTTACAACTATTACGACATTTCCACAATTTACATGCTCAGAATCTACAAAGGGCCCTTTCACTTATTACCTTCACAAACCTACTTCTTTTTTTTCAATATAAGTTGAATACGGCACACAGAAATTTTGCATCCTTTGTTTAAGGATTGATTTCTGCAGAAGCTTTTCGAAAACAATGCAAATAGCAATCAGATAAAATTCCCATGCCTTGCTCTGTCTGTTGTTTCCAAGGATATTTATGAGTGTTCCCTAAAATACGAGTGTGGCTCGTCTGCTTGTGCAAAAACGTAGGGCGAGGGGCCGCGGTGGTAATTTTGGTTTTTGGTGTCCCAGTCGCCTGGACGTCCGGAAAGGCGGAGGAGGGAGATAAAAAAATCTGGACGGGATGATGCTGCGGATGACAATGGAATGGAACGGCTGGACGGCCTTGTTATGAAATTTCCAGCAATTCACTTCCATCCAGCGACATTCCTTCCTACAACAGACAACGACAGACTCAAAAATTCATAGAGAATGAAGATATGCCTCCAGTCTACATTACAATGTGCATATTTCATAGTCCAGTCCATTCATTTTCAATGAGTGGAACCTCAACTCGGGGCATACCAAATAATACCATCAAGTTGGCACTGAAATGTGCACAAAAACGAAATTTAAAACACGTGCCATTTACTTCTGCTAAATTGCAGCGCACGCTAAATGAAATTTTAAGAAACAAATAACTTTTTCTGAAACCCTTCTTTCTCTCACGCCTCAGGTTTGAAAATGTGCTACCGATTATGCTGAGGTTTCCAAAGCCGTCAAAACGTTCGTCTTAACGCCCTCAGAAAGTTCAAGAAAAGGCTTCATGCGATTGACGCTTTCAAAACGAGCAATTAGCTAGATTTAAGCATCTTCAGAGAGTGCAAATTGCGATATAGACGTCTCCAAAAAATAAGGAAACTTGATCTTGACGCTTTCAAACAGAGCAAAAATAGGATTTTTCAAAAGAGCAAAAATTGATTTAAGCACTTCCAGAAATTGAAAAATATGATTCTGGCGCTTTCAAAACGAGAAAACTGTCATGTTGTAGCTTTTGGAAAAAGTGCAAAACCTAAAATTTACCTTTTTTGAATCTGCCAAAAAGTATAGTATCTGGACGTTTTTAAGAGAGAAATCATGCCTTTTGTTTCGACAACATCAAACGGTCTAACCGGCAAAACTCTTTTTTTGACGTTTTAAGGAAAATAAACAGCCAAGCTTGGGTGCTGCCACACAAGAAACAAGTGTAAAACTTTCTTTCACACTTTGAAATAAAGTGAAAAGGCCATTTTACACTTTTTAAAATATTGTCCAAAGCATATATTATGTTCCGCCTTTTCAAAAACAGCAGAGGCATGGAACATATTTACTGCGTGGCAACATTTCAAAAATGTGTAAATAGGACATTTTGCACTTGAGTAATAATGGACGGACCCCCTTGTGGGCACTCAAGTCACAGATGACAGACCAGTTGTTCACTGAATTATTACATTCCGCATCTTCTTCCATTTGGCGACGTTTCTTTTATCTGCCGTGTGTGCTTGTCTGTACGTCTGCCGCTATTTCCATCTGATCTTCCATTGTCCAACTCCAATTCCAATTCAATGCTCCAATGCTCCATTTTCCACGCCGAAATTCCTCTTTTCTGTCTCTCTCTCTCTCTCCCGAACCCACATTTGAACTCCGCCAAAAAGGACGGGCAAAGAGTAGAAAACCTCCGAAAAAATACCAACAGAAGGAAGCAGAAGCACGTCTCCACAGTACAAGCGCTCCTCTCATTGTTTGCTTTACTATAAAATTCACCATCTACGGACATAAAAGGGGACCCTGGGACCCACATCCAAACATTCCCCCGAAAAAAAACCGAAATAAAAAAAAAGAAAGGAAGGAAAGAAGAGGAACTCAAAGACACACACAAGAATCCCGAGAAACACGGAGCAGAAGCAATTCTTTCCCTCAATACAACGATTCCAACTTCCAACGGCAAACGGAAAACAAATAAAATCCAAGACAAAATATCATCTGCTCCCTACACATCCTTCCTCTGAGGTGTGGCGCAAAAGGACGCATCTTTCAAATATGATCTTTAAGAGCAAAATTCTACTTAAAGCACACTTTCCATTGATTTTGCCTCTTCGGCCTAACTGTGAGCTTTGTTGTGTGGGAAAGAAAGTGGCAGGGAAGTTGGAGGCAATTCATCCCTTTATCGGCATCCACAATCCTCTCCGGTCCGACACCGGTAGCAACTTCCACGACAGACCAGCCAACAACTTACGTACACACTAAATCAGAACCATTATTTAAATACAATGTCACAAGTACAATGACAAAGGACCGGATTGATACGAAATAATTACGGTTTTCCTTCTGCGAAGGAATTAATTATTATAAATTACAAAGTACTAGTTGCATTACTGCGATGCAGATTACAAACTTTTCTCCAAGAAAATAAAGCTGACAGTTTCCCCCCTTTGAGAGTACTAGTACTGTACAAAAGTTAATTTAAAAGTTTCACTTTTCTAAACTTTGTCGCCCGGTTAATAGGCTTTAAAAAAGATATTTAGTTTTAAAAAAGTGCAAACGATGATATCTACTAACCATAAGCAGAGATATGAGAATGAGAGCAGATAGAATGTTTTGACGTTAGGAAAGGGAGAAAAAGGACGGGGAAGTGGAGGAAGGGAAAGCATTCAAGTTCCCTGCCTCGAGGACCTCCACAGCAAAGTAAGTAAAGTACACAGACACACACACGGACACACAAAACCGAATAGCCGAACCGGGTATTCCATTGTTTCTCTTTTCCACCGTATTCCACACAAAAGGGAAGCAGGGACCTTCAAATATTACTCCAAGAAACTTATTTCAGATATTTCCCTGCCACTACTAAAATAATATTTGAACTACATACTTTAGAGTAAACTTCATGCTTTATTATTTTTTTGATAAATTGGACATTTTACATTTTTGCACTTTTTGAGACGTTATTGCCAGTTTTGAGTGCTTGGAAGACATTTTAAATGGACGCGAGGTAATATTTGCAAAACCCGTAGAACGGACGGACCCAATGCGCCCCAGAGTGGTCGTGGCTCTGCATACAAGATGCTGTGTCTCTGCTCTGCTCAATACCGGCCCGGCAACCGACAGCCGAAAAATCCGAAGACAGAGAAAATTATTCGGAGGCAAGCGCAGGAATCTTCCCTTTCAATCGAGTCGCCCTCACCTCGGCCACCTTCGGAGACGCTCGACAGCACATTTCCCGTCACAACAACAGCCCCAGGAGACCCTCCAATACTACGTCTCAGGAAAAATAGAAAACATTAAACTTTAATTAGACTTGTTTTGTGAGGAAAAGTCGTGAGAACATACGCTTAACACTTCTGACCAACGTTAACACCCCGATTTACACGGTGTTACTAAGATTACTAACGATAGGGACTTTGTTTGGAGCGTTTTGAAAACTCACGCGCAATTTCAAAACTTGAATATCCTGTCTTACAATTTTTTAGAAATCTCAAACCATCAATTCTTTCTTCACCATTTTAAAATTCTTGTTTTTAAAAAATTGTAAATACCATTTTTTTCCAACATGATGTCTTATAAATATTGGTAATATGTTTCGATTTTTTTGAAAACCCTTTCTTCATGATTTTGAACTTTGCAACTACTTTAATTAGCTACTACAAAGTAGCGAGCTGCCAAGCCACCACTAAAACAACTTTTAACTTTCGTTGACTGCTACAGTATGATCAGTTGTATGCTAAAAAATATCCGTAGTCTGAAATATTTTTTAATCGGTAAATAGATGACCGGTTTCGGGTTTGCTTTTAATCTTCGTCAGATCTGTATACCGTGAGAACCACCTTTGATTAGGTAAAATATGAAAATATGGCAAACAGTAGCTTTAACAGTGCTTTAATTTTAAATAATTAAGTAATTTTAACACTGTATTTTTCTTGGTATTGCTGCTGTGGCTGTTGCTGTGGAACTGCCTTCGATATCCATCATTTTATGTACTAATTTTAATTGTTTGTAAATTGTCTTCACTTTTCTGAAATCAAGTAAACAGCACTGTGCTTTTCACCACTTTAAAACATTAAAACCTAGTAATGGCTTCTTTCAGAACGCTGTACGCTATAATTACATTTCCCAATTTAACCCCTTGAAAAGAGTGTAACTATCGTGTCTATTCTGTACCCCACCGAAGCTTGAACCACATAAAGTGTAGTGTTTTACAGTTTTGCATCTATTTCCCCTTGACTTATTTTCTAGAAAGACAGACCCGAAATAATCCTCTCACGTCATATATGGACGGGGCCGCCGAGGGAAAATCGGATGAAAACAATAAGTACGCACGTGTATTATTCCCTATTAATAGTTGTAGCATCTACCCTAGTCTAACTGGAAAGATTCCTGTATTAATGTCGGCTTATAGAGAGCTGCATACATTTGGAAACGGATACCTACTTTTCACTGAATGGTTCTAAATATCTAAATAATAAACCTGCAGCAGAACACTAAAGTAAAAATATTTCTAAAATTCAAATGCATATTAAAATGATAAATATTTTAATATCTGCAGCAGGTCAAAAACATGGAAATATAATACACAAAGATACTTCAACACACTCACTGCATCCAATTCGAATCCCACCGCATTTTATACGCCGGCCTCAGTTGTCCTCCGAGTCTTGTATCCACATCCGATAAATAAGAATTACTGGGACCTTTCATATATTAATTGACAAATCTAACATAGTTACATTTAATTTTAATTTTTACAAATAACACAAAGAAACTCGAAAATATTTTTAAAAAATTTAAAAATCTTAAATTATTCGCATTTTCTACTGGGACATTCACATAGATGGATTGTAAAGTTAAAAATTAAGAGACTACTATTTTGCTTTGGTTAGTGTAATTATCTGTAGTAACTTATGAAAGAGTTGTGCATAAATGACGACGGAAAATGTGGCCACATAATTTGTGGACAAGGCCGAGGGAATAAAGTATAGATACATATTGAGCTGGGGGACGAAGATTGCATTTTGCATGCACACTGGCACTGGCACTGATACAAGCTTTTAGCATAGGCACTACCAATTCCAAGTCTTGTATCTACACTACAGACTACAGACCCAGGGGGAAGGACCTGTTCACAAATTACACATACAAATTTCAAAAACTGAACCCCCAACTTAAAAATATTCTCTATCCTAAAAGAGTCCGGTTTAAAAAAAAATAAAATTCACACCGAGTAAAAAGCAGGCGTAATTTCTGGTAAGCCCCTCTCTTGCCGTGTGCATGTTCCTTCGCCTCTCGTCGACTAGTGTGTGAGCTTCGTGGGTTCGTGTGGACGGAAAGAAAAATAGTTGCCGAGAACATTGCGAAGAGGAAGCATGAGCTCTCGTCGCTCTCCCTTCTAAATTCTAATCATACAAGACAGCACAAAAATAAATACAAAAATAATACACACGCAAAATTACACTCGACACACACACTTAAAATAGTGACAGTGTTTCTTCTTGTGGTCAAAATTTCGATTTTTCCACAGTGACTGTTCCAAACCGTAAGTTATCTCTAATTTACTCATTTTGAATTGGATCGATGGATCTTCGGCATTCGGCAGTACGGCACAGCTACTGATAAGTTCATTTATTTATTGTTGACCGTGGTGACTGTGACTGTGACTGCGACCTGTGACAACTATCTATCGATTTTGCCGATCGTCCAGATAGTTGCCTTCTGGTTCTGTGAATTAAATATCTACGGAGACCGAAATACCGAATACCGACAACCGACGCCGATACCGAAAAGTTACTATTTGCTAGTGAATCTTGAATTTTGATTCTGAATTGAATTGAATTGAATTAAATTAAATTTGAATTTAGCCGAGTTCTCTTCTGTCCTGTGTATAACGTTGGACTTGTTGTAGTTCTGGTTGGTTAGTTACTTCTTGAGGATACTTTGCCGTCAGAATTCACAATTGAGAATAAAATACATATATACAATTGAATATTGTTTGCAGGGAGAGATCTTCGTCTTTAATGAGATTCCCGGATAAAAGGAATTGCTGCACTCACGGTTGACGGAATTGAAGATTCAATCGAAAAGAAACTGCTGTTCTGTCATCTGTTCGTTTGATTCAGTGGTATAGTTGATGTTGATGTGGGTAAATGCAGTGGATGTGTACAATCAACAATTCTATTCTATCTCCTAGCATCCATCGTCAAACGTACTACTGACTATTAATATTAAAATGTTAACATTTTTTGCGACTTTTTCGAATTTTCGGTGTTAGACTCGCTGCCACCTGCCTGTCCTCAGGAGTGAAATAAAAAGATTTTTCAAGAATAGAAATTCCAAGAAGCAGCAGCCGAATATTCGATTTATTTCAAGAAGTAAAGTCGTATGTTGTATGTGCTGCGGTACTATTGAATAAGAAAAGAATTATTAAAACTGGAAAACAAGCCCTAGATATTTTTTAGAATTTGAATTTGACATCAAGGAACAACAAATAAGGAAGGAATTATTATTCCAGTGTTATCAAACATACTCAAATGTGTGTGACATTTATGTAAATTACTTATGCAAATTCAATTCTAATTGTATCGTCCGTTTGAGCTGGTCATTTTTCTAGTGAAGTTTCCAAATTTAAAATTACAAATTACCATTCCACTATCCGTGTACTTGTGACAGCGACAAACGTCGACAAGTGGCTAATAAGTTATTAAGCTCACAAAAAAGTTTACAGAGTTGTTTGTTAGTTCAGATCACTCATCAGTACAGTCAACAGTTTTTGAGTCGTGAGTGAGAAGTTCCCAGTTAGAAGTTGTTCAGACTCTCGGCGAAGCAGTCCTACTATAAGACTTGAGCCTAACGTCAAACTCCAAACTTATTTGACACTGAATAATAAATTTTGAATTTCATTTTTTTCAAATTCCCAATACATACTACTACTACCACCCAACTGTGGACTGTGTGTGGTTCTCTTGGTTTTTGTAATAGTTGATAGTCAGAAGTCAAAAGTGACTTTGTGGGACGTCGACTGCATTGTGAATTTTTGTCATTTTGTGAGTGTACGGAATCATTCCCTTCGACTTGTGAATTGAAATTGATCGATTATTTCTCTTTCTGTGTACTTATATGTAGAATCCCAACACCAACAACAGCAGCATAGAACCTGGAAATACATTTAACTTCAACATTCAAGTCCAAAATTTTGAGGGAATAAAAAAACACATGGATAATCTAAAGGATTTTAAGTGCTCTGCTATCAGTATTCAGATACAGCAAAGGAAAGGAAGTAACGTTCAACGTTTTTGAAGAGTTGAATTTGTGGAGTTTTCAACTTACTTGTCACTGACAACTGTCAACTGTTCTTCTTGTGCTTTTCTCTCTCCCTCTAAAACCAAAACCAAATAATATATATTATAACAAAAAAATAACCACCGCGAAACCACATCGCACACCATAACTTATTACCGCGAGTCAGTCAGTCATCCTCAATCGTCAACCTTGTCGGCTTGGAAATTATTTAAAAGCTAACAAATCGTAAGTCAACTGTCTCAGTCACTATAGATCTATACTTACGCATGCTTATGTATTTTTGTTTCTCTATCTTATCTTTTCATAAAACTGTATAATGTAAATCTGGAATCTTATCTTTTGAAATGGAAATGGTGATCGTTGTAGAGTAAATAGCGGGGGAACCTTTAACCTTTTGTGTTAAAGTACTTGCATATTATTACTCAAAGTTTCTTCCCTTCTCTACATAATCCATGGAGAACGTGTAAACTTTTGGAGCCTTCCATCCTCAAAGCTTCGAAAATACTTAACGAGCATGTAAGAACTAAAATGGAAACTAAACTAGGAACAACTTTCTTGGGTTAAGCCTTCAGCTCAGTGTTCACTTGGTAATTTGGATGCGTAATTTGACTGGTGGTACAAGTTGATTTTGTAAATTAGTTATAGTTGTCCCAGTTCTAACTTATGATGGCAAACTTTTGAAACTCATAAGCCAATTCTCTTCGGACCCAGCTCTATCAAATGTGAAAAGTCAAGTATTGATTTAAAGGGTATATAAATACCACAAAGTAGTACTTTTTCTGACCACCGAAACTATAATGATATGATTAATTTTTTATTCATTTACTATCAGTTATTGGTTCTACATTTAGGAAAGAATTACACACCTACAGCACAGGACAGGCAGAACTAGAGAGAAACAAGTTAGCACCAAAACGCCAGAAGCAGACACAGAGTTCAATAAAAATTTCAACATTTGATGGATGTCACAGGGGAATTGTGTGTGAGTTAATGGGAAAGTGTCGAGACTTGGAAGTCATAATTTACAAATTGGTTACAATTTTACAATCAAGGCGATGGTGGTGGTGGTGGCATAGAGAGAACGAAACCAAGTGACTGTCGTAAAAAAAACTGTAAAATGTATATGCAAAATTCAAAACGGCAAAAGAAGATAGCATGGGATATTAAGTCTGTGGTGTTATTATGATATAAAATTTTTAATATTGACTCTACCCTCTGGCTCTGGCTGACAAGAGTTGTTGGAAGTTTGAATGTTCAGGTTTTAAAGTTGGAGTGCGTCGCAGTTTGATCTAAAGAGAGATTACACACACAAAATATGAAAAGTAATACATTAAATTATATTATTATATGTCCAAATGAAATGTCATGTCCAATAGTTCAATTTGTAATATAATATTTAGGCTCTCAAATTTTATGCGGATATGTATTTAGCTTGTCAACTGCCGACTGGGCAATTTAAAGGCAGTAAAGTAAGCTAGAGCGTAACGTGTTCATTCTGTAATTTTTGAATATCTTTTACGTTCGCTGTACCGTACTTGGTCGATTAGCCACAGTCGTTGTGATTATAATTTTTTTAAGTCAGTATTTCCAGTGTCAAAATTTGTTTAAAAAATATTGCTTTTTTAATAATCTATGTTTCGAATTACAATACCTTTTTATTTGTAGCGTTTGTATTTTTATCCGAGATAAGGGGACACAAATCCGAGATGTACTGTATTTGAATTAGAATTGAATTCTTAAGCAAAGTGAATCCAATATGGAATTTGAAGCTGAAGGCTTAGACTGACTGACTTCCCTACCTAGTTTGTTCCTCTGCTCTCCTTCGTTTGTTTGTTGTTACTTGTCTACAGTTTCATATTTTGATTTTGAGTGTGTGGGATTATTTTTTTTGAGCCATTAATTACTGCGTTGATTTATACGTACATACCTACAATAAATGTTTTGGAGCAAAATAATATATATTTGGTCAACTTGAAACTCAAGTCAACTACAAACTACACTACGAGCCCACTGTTGCTTTCAATCTCAATTTCATATTTCAATATTCCAATGCTCGGTCGCTCAGTCAGTCGTTGAGTCGCTCAGTGTAGTACATGACATGTGAAATGAAATCTGCTGGAGTCATGAAATGAATATTTATTTTTATACGCGAGATAGAATGGGGGCCATCCACTTACAACGCTTGTTCTAAGATCTTCAAAAAGATGTATTTGACCCTTTCATAAATGGTCAAAAAATGCCTTTGATTTTTTCTACACGTTTATTTAGGGCTTTCAAAAGTTTAAAACGATAATTTTACTAACATTATTACTATCAAAATTTACAAAATTCAAAAAACAAAACGCCAAGAAAATGTAAATGGGTAAAAATCCAGCAAATTTGTCTAAAATATAATATTTGCAAGGCCCCTTGTTTCTATGCGTGTAGTTTATACATCTGAACATCTACTACTATTTGATATGGCGAATTGAGCTAGTATGCCACTTACTCACGTAAAAATATTTTTTATTTTTTGAATTTTGCATGTGGCGTCTGTGTATCTTGAAAATACTGAATTGAACAAGTCTCAGCCTAACCAATCCAATGCGTATAAAACTTGTCTACATTTTTCATATTCCACTGAAATAACAAATCTTAAAAAAAATGTGCAATGTGTATGCAGCTCTGTGCTCTGCTGTACTGTCTCGCTGTCTACTGTTTCAAGTGGGTTCAGCCTACCATTTATTTTTCTGTATGTTTTTTTCTCTCTGTCGCAAAATGGTCCAACACAATTTAATCTTGTATAAAAAGGCTAAACAAACTATAAACAAATCACAAGCTCCAAGTGCCATTTATATGTACATGAAGTACTTCACGCTTTTTTTTAACCGTGTCTTACTTGTTGTACACGTAAAGTCTTCATTTGGCATAATCCTAGACTTACATTACACGTATTGATTGGCATACAGAATAGTGTTTTTCGAATTAATAAATAGATATTTAGGTATTCCAATTGGACTGTTTAAGATGTCAAAATTGCAATCCATCTTCCTTGACTGTGATGGCAATGTGCATACTACGTTCATGAATCATTTTTTGAACTTGAGAGATCGTCCGAGTTGTTAGTACTAGTCAAATGTAGTTTCGATCTATAATTATTTGACATAAAAAATAGAACTAAACGAAACTCTCTGTATTCTGTCTCTCTCACATGACATCATCATACATGATCCCTCACTTGAGTTTGAAATCCTATGACATCTTTTACCCCTATATTGACTTTATAGGGATTTCCTAGCAAATATTGTACAGCCGATTGAGTTTTATAGGCATTATAATGTGTGACTGGAGTAGGGGTACAGATCGCTCTGTTATGGCTGTAGTTAATGGTTTGCTGAGGGTTAATTATAGATTGGTTATTTGATATTTTGACAGTGTTCTGTGGAGGATTTGCATGTTGCTTTTTTGAGCCATTTGAGCGACGACTGGAAGTTTGTGTGGAATTTTCGGGCGTGACGAACGGCCGCCACGGTTCATGTTGACAGTTAGTCCCACACAAAAAATCAAAAACAAAAAAAAATCAAATCCCAAGCCAAAAAGTGTACACAGGGCATTGAGAGTGTGATCTTGCCGTGACCGAAGAGGAAACAAATAAGTACAGAGCAATAATGCTCACATACTCACACAAAAAACTCCACATAGTCAATGCAGTGCTGGCAGGCTCACTGTAGTACGAGAAAAGATAACGATCATACATTTGGGGCCTCCCACAAATTACACCTGTCCTCACGTTCCGTCGACGGTGGGGAATTATATGGACGGCTTCATAGCCTGTCGTAAAATATAGAAATCAAAACTGTGGTATTCCTGAAACGTCTTGTTCAGTGGAATAAAATAATTTAAAAAAAGTCAAAACGGTCTAAAGCTAGTATTGACCTTTTTAAAAAGTGTAAAAACCTGATATAGCATCTTTCTGGAAGGGTACAAACAAGAAAGAAACATTTAAAAAAGTATTTTACGGATTTTTAAAACTTGTGAAAAATTAAAAGCAACTTTTAAAAAAAAGTATAAAACACAAACATTTTCAAAATTGGCTAGTAACCAATGGTGCACATTGGTAGGTGGAAAATAGTCAAAAGAAGGAAAAACTGTAGGTTTTTTGATTTTTCTAAAAAGTTTCAAGGTGACATAGGTTTTGGGAGGCCCCTAATATGGTGAGTACATAAAGATAAAAGGAGAGAATCCGGAAAATACGTAAATACAGGGACTACTTGAGTAGGTTCAGTACAGCAGATGGACGTGATTTGGTTTTCCACTTTGAGAGTCTCAAATAAATGCCTTGACTGAATAAAGACTGAATGGTAAAAGCTCTCGGCTTCGTGGTCTTTTCGAGATCTCGAGATGGAATGGAGATGTTGACTAATCTGATTTTCTACGTTAAATTTACTCAAGTCGTGGTTTATTTTCCACCCCGTACCTCTGCATATGACAAACTACCTACAGTCACACACTACCACTATAATACGGTCCACTTCCATGCTTACTTATAGGGAGGTAGCTTACATACATATGTACATACATCGTCGACCAAAATAATAATACACCTGCAAAATCCAGTATCTGTCTTTTCAAGAGTCAACAATATTCCTAGACTGGCTTTCGGTCAGCTGGAAATCAAATTGCGTCTTTTAAACCAGAGCAGCTTTGCAATTGTGCGGCTTGGAATGTTCAAGAATGTCCATTTGATAATCAGCTTTGGTTCCCAAATTGTTGGGATTATGTGTAATTTGCACTTTTTGAAGCTGTAATTTTAAAATTTTATAATCAAAATCAACAGTGACTGCTTTGCGAAAAGTATCGAGTGAACAAACCTAGGGCTAAGGGCAGATACAACATTTTGCTGCATACTGGAAAATGAGTTTGAAATAATCATAATCATGCACATATATTTTGCACCTTAAGGCAGTAGCAGGATGAAGGCAAAGGCACTTGTGTCTTACAGTAATTTGATAGTCAAAACGTGTATACTAAAAAACGACATAATGCTAGGCTACCAAGTATACTCGTACACATACAGTTGGATCACGATCCACCAAACCAATCATGTATATATTAGGTATATAGCCATAGCCATAGCTATTTTCTACATACTACTATATAGGCAATACTATTTATGATAGAGGCAGAATCGTTTAGCCTATCTGTAGCATCGCGATTAGGATGGATCCGCTGGGCTATTTACCTTTGGAACAATTTACAATTACAGGTGAGTCAAAGGTACTCTTTGACACATTGACACCTGATTACTCCGGAAAATCCCCAATTCTTTACCTCTCAAGCAGCCACATAGTGGAGACAAAAAAAATTGAACCTCCCCATTCTAACCTGTACTATGTACCATACTACCACTAGTTGGATTTCGAGATTAATCCTCTGTTCCTTTGAGGTCCGTTCAATTATAGATGTGTATCGTCAGATCGCCACAATAACCGTGTATGTATGTACCTAGCATTAAAGCATTACAGTAACTCACAAAAAGCCACTATCTACCAAAACCAAAAGGCAAAAGGTGCAATTTACTCGACTGTAAAAGGTTTTCACGCTCTTTGCCTCTTCTGCATTTTTGCACATTGGACTGAACGGTGGTCGATATTAGTATTTTCATTTTTTATAATTTTATTATAACTTCAAAAAATCAGCTTTTAATAGCATTGAAAATAAAAAGTATGTTTGAATGGTAATACATTTAGCAATGTTAATTTTTTTGCTATTTCAAAAAAAAGGACAGGAAGTACCTAGCTAATTAGTTCTTATAAAATAATTAGCGATAGCGTACAATTTAATAATAAAATAGGCACGTCAGTAGTTAAATGAAATGGTATAATGTAAAGTTCTACGTTGGGCGGCATCAGTACAAGTTGTTATTTTGTTTTGCTTTTGATTTTAAATTTAAATTTAAATGTAAATGCGGATGATTCCATTTATGTGAAATAATTACTAATTAGCTGAAAATTTCCTCAAATTATTTTATTACTACTTGAAGGAGCACTCATAACATCAAAATCCCTTCTGTCTGATCTCTTCTCTTTACGTACAATTAGTGGATGGAATGGAATTTATGGAAAATGGAGGCGTTTCTGTTCAATCAGTCATCAGCCATTAGCCGCCAGGTACTGTTGTCATAAAAATATGGAAATTCTGATCTCACATTTAAATGTGCCGACGTCTGCATGCAGCTATGCCTTTAGTGTAAGTATAAAGCCTACGCTGCTGCTGCGGCTACTCTGTCACTTCCTTAATGAAGTTATCTGCTATGTAAATAGCCACTAACTGCAGTGATGGGCAGTTGAATTCCTTGTCTTTGGAAAAAATTGTGAATTGTAATTGTAATTCTAGACGAGTGGTAAAGGAGAAGGATAGACGACCGGCCTACCTATCTCTCTCATCGTTAGTTTAATAATTAGATGGCTATATATATATATATTTATACATATATAGCTGCCCTATAATTTAAGATTGTTATCATAGTTATAATTCCTATTTACATTTGAATTTTGAAAGAGATTATTTTTGAGAGATTACAAATAGAAATCAATTGGAGGGCTCATAAAGGCGTATTGTATTACTAGTTGGGGTTGGGAAGTTACACTTTAATCGTTAGAATAATTGCAAGGATATTTACGATTATAATTTATAAATACCTAAGCAACAACTGTAGATTAACTCACGGAGCGTTTAATTCATTTTGCGAATTTCCGGAACGTGCAAAGTTCACGGCGTGTATAATTAGGACACAATTAATTCCGTCACTCCGTCTTTACTATTATTAATGTTATTATTAAAATTATCGGGGCTCATATCGTAGGTTGACACTAATTTAATTTCCATGTCAAATTCTATGCTACAAAATGACCCTGAGCATAAAATTAATTGCACAGAGAAATGCACCTACCTACCTAAACCTAAATGGCGTCATAAAAATTGTTTAACGTCGCTGTACTTGTCGTTGGTCGGAGTACAGTTGGTGCTTCCTTCTGATTTGTAGTTGTATGTACCTACCTATTTATATTATGTAACGGAAAAGTATCGACAGTTTAGAAGCAAAGTGGGATTTTGTAAGGTGGGATATAAGATAAATGTAAATAGGTACATAGTTCCTTTTGCTTCTTATCAGATGATGTTTGTTAGTTAGTATCAGATGTGGGCAGGGTCGGTCAGGTCATACTAGGTCAGTTCTTCAGGTGTTCACAATCAACTTGAAATTTGTGTAATTTTGTGCATAAATATTTATTATCTCATATATTTCCCAGGTCTGGATCGATCCGGTATTATTTAACAAGGCAGTGTATAGTTGTATAGTTAGCAGAGCGTGCTGCAGATGCAGGTGCAGAACATAATATTTGTGTTCGTATGTTTGTAGACGCGGGTGCATCATTAAATGTCGACTCGAAATGAAGCAAGGAAGCCAGCGTGCTTCTTTTCTTATTCTTGACTTCTTTTTCTTTCTTTCTTGTGTGCAGAGGAATGACGAAATCCCGATAATTCAAAGAATCAAAAGTTTCAAAATGTAATCAAGTCAAAACAAATTAAGGGAGTGCACAGCCTAGTCCCTTGAATGTTGAAGGATGGTAAATAAATACCAAATATTTTCATCTGACTCTCCTCACATGACCATCCTCTGCATTATCAACAATTCACTGTTCACCCATCGACACTCGAGAAGCGAAATGACCTAAAATGGAAGGTTGTGAGGGACCAACGAGTAGTTTATCCTCACTTTTATCAGTAATAGCATCTTTTCACATTTTTCAAACAGGGTGACAGATAAAACTAGGTACGTACTTATTGTTTTTCAGAAGTTGCAAAATGGCGTATTTACGTCTTCTTGAAAAGTGCAAAATGGGTTTTCATATGCTTTGAAAAGCATGAAAATGCCGTATTTGCTCAAGGATTTGTTTCTGGCAGATTAAATCGTTCCCTCCAAGATCTTGGCAATTAAAAATTGAAATATTGTGGTTTTGCTTCATCAGCACTGATTCGTTGCTATGTATATCTATATATCTTATATCCACACTGTTAAAATATAAGAGCCAAGCTTAAAGAGCCCCATCGCATCGTAGCTTGACATGATCTGTGTGCTCTGTGCGTGGTTTGCAAAGTGGATATGCATAGACTTTGCTAATTTCTGCTCCTTTGCTATTTATTCCTGCCCCTTTTCGTACTGTTGTTACTGTAGTTTGTCCTTCTCGTATTTGTTCGACTTTGCATAGCCATCATCGCAGTCTAAAATTGAAATTATTAAATCACCGATTACGAGACTAGCTTGTAAATTACACTTTTGAGCTCACATAGGGAGTTGTTGTGCTTATGGGCGTATAGTGTGAGTGCATACAGGGAAGAAAACAAACGAGCAAGAACAAGTCTAATCGTAATCCAAGTCCAATCATGAGTCGTAAGTTTACTATCGTCGAGAATTATTTGTGAACTTGTGAGTTATGAGGTTTTGCGTGCTGAGGGTTCCAGTTTCCAGTTTCGCCATCATCAGCACAGAGCTCAGTCAGTCACACACACCCGTAACAGAAGTTCCAGCCAGAACTTGTAATTCTGATTCCTAATCAAGTCTTTTATTAGTCTTGTGTATGGAGATGTATTTACATGGCAAGTAATAACGATAACGAGCATTTCACTTATTACGTCATAGACAAACTTGTTGAGGAATTGCAAATATATTTTGCATAATTTTAAAAACATGTACTATTCATATAGTGGGATGTAGTAAAATTGCAAATGCTGTGTGTAGCTCATTTTTAAAACTTGTATTACCACTCCTGTTTTGAATACAATTTTTGCTTCTAAAAAGTGCAGATACAACGTTTGGTTTTTGCCTGGTATGCATAAAACTGGAGCTAGTCAGCTAGTTCCCTACCATGTTTATAATTTTGCCTTTGTCACTTATTGCTGGAATATAAATGAAACGTACAGTTGCAAAGGTAGTATTTGCGGAGCCCCTGTGCGATTGTAGCAGTTGTTTATTTGTATTTCTCTTTGAAACACGCTCATCCCTCATCAGCCGTACATATGTGTGAGTCTGCAAACAGTTGGCTTGGGCTTTGACTTGAGATTTTCTTGGCTCTCAAATTTCTTGGTTCAGAATTCGGTTCACAATTCAAGTGTAACTTTGCTTAATGAAATAAAATTTACGAGCTTCTGCACATGGAGGCGTAGGAGGGAAGGTACATGTATTGTAGTTGTACTTGGCTGGGAAGTCTACTACAAGCTCCAGTCTTTGTGTTTGTTTGTGAAGCAGAGAGTGGAAAAGTTGATATTTTGTAATTTGATTGAGAGAGTTTGAGTTTGATCCGGGGCGACAGCCTGGTCGGATTTGTTTCCAGTTGTTCCCTGTTTATATATACATTTGGAGTATTTTCGGATTTTCAAATTAGTGCGTGTGTTTTTGTGCGGTCTGGCAAATCACTAATAACCGCCTCTTTCACTCCTGACAGACGGCTCGTTGAAATCCTATCGCATTGAAAGTCTTTATATATTATAAATATAGCCTTTGAAATTAGTCTGTCTGAAACTCAAGTCATATTCAAAATTAATTCAATTCAAAGGCCAGGTGATAATTTTACCATTTTACGGATGTAATTAAACTCGCAGTGTAGAAGTCAAGTACAACTTGAAAGCACCCATCCCATGTGTTACAGGACACGACACAAGTGTTGGGAAAAATTCAAAACAGGCGAAATAAATGGATAAAAATTAAAAATTATAAAAAGTTAATTTAGTATGTATACTGTGTACTGTGTAGTACCTGCTCACAATTAGCATTTTGTAACCTTGGGCAAATCCATTGATTCTTCGACACGGGGATTGATTTTTTACGACGGAACTAACTACCTACCTACCTGCAATGCATGTGCTTACAATTAGTTGGCTAGGTAGTTACGCACGCTGTACATAGGTATTTGCGTGTATGTCTTGAATTTAAAATCCATTGAAATTCATTGAGAATGAGAATCACAATCGGAGAATCAAACTGTAAAAAGGAGGGAGGTAGCAGTCGTATTAGAAGTTTTGTTGTTGTTCCGCACTTCACTTCACCTCAAGCCCAGAGCCTGCAAGGTAGTGTATCAGTTTAGTGGCAGTATAGTGTTATGTGTAATGTATATTACCGTGTTGCTGATGGAAGTTATATGAATATAATTATCGTAATTACAACTCTGCCTACACTACCAACAGTATCTCAGCTAACTAACACTACTCGGAACTGTGCTGTGTGTGTGTGTGTGTTTAAAATGGAAAATGGAACAACAACTATTTTTGCAAGAGACAGAGGGGCCTTCCACAAATGCACTTTGCAAAAGGGCCTAACATAATAATATAGCTATAGTCTACAGCATAGTCTAAATCAGCTAAACTTATTAATAACAGAAATTCCTTAAAGTTATAGTCAGTATAACTTATTTGCGTATCGTATTTTAAGAATAAACACAGCAAAATATTAGAATCAAGTTCATTGATGTTGCACTGCTGTTGTGACTGTAAGGAGTGAGAGAGCCCTGGTCGTGCTAATAAAATGCGCTTGACAATGCGAATAAGAGTGGCAGTTGCAATGCAATGATATGGGAGTGTAATGGGAGACCAAGTACAGGTAATGATAATGACTATGTTAATGCAGTGCAGTAGTGTCGAGTCTGCAGAGGCCGGCGCAGTGAAGGAGGCTATAAAAATAAAATAAAATAAGCAAAGCAATGGGATGAATGGATGGAGCACAATGGTGGAAGTCTCCCGTTAGTTTCACTGCCACTCAGCTAATGTAATGCAGTCCAATAATGTAGGAGTCCCATGGACAAGTAAAGTCAGTGGCAATTCCTCCTAACTGACGAGCACTGGTCATTGCTTTGTCTCTATTTATTATCATCTCTGTACTGTACTCCGTCTATCTAACCATCTTCAGACACCAGTCTGCTCCTATTATTATTACAATTTATTATTATGTATTCTTCGTTGGGACTGTCACGCTTTTCTTCCGTTTTTCCAAGGCTTCGTCAGCAACCAGTCAAAAAGCTTATTTTTCATTTCAAAATTTATTTTTACTTCCTTCAAAAATTTACCTATGAGCAAAATTTGTTCAAATTTTTCAAACAATTGCAACTTCAACGTAAAATTCAAAGCGCTTTCAGTGCCCCACTTAGCACTTTAAAAAATGGTACAGATAACAAGGGTAATGCTTACAGAAAGCGTAAAAAACACTAAAATGCATAATTTTGAAAAAATGTAAAACGCCGAAAAGCATCTTTGGTAAAGTGTACAATACTGTATGGGATCAATTTGGTGACACGCGTATGTAAAAAGTGTGAGCCATACAGTTAGGTGATGTTTATTTATTTCCAAAATCTAATTAGAATTCTACTAGAAATATGTTCTTTAGTATTTAATTATACTACGTACATAAAGACAAATCGGTCGTGTAAATTCTAATTGAGAAATTATGTAATGCATAAATTAGGGAAATAAATCAAATGTTAATAATACAATTTATAAGCACCACCGTCAAGTTTTGATGCCTTTATAGGTATGTTAATTCAATGAGAGTGCCCTATAAGACTGTACAAGCAGGGTACAGTGAGCGTAACTGCGTTCGTCGTATGCCAATCGAGTCGAATGTGGGGTACCTCGACGATGATTAGATTATGCCATTGTTGTTTGTCTAGCAAGGAAGGTGCATGTTGTTGGGGTAATGCATTGGGCAGGTAGATTAAGAGTGTGTCTCTGTGCTTGAGATTTGAATTTGAGATGAAGACTCCAGCAGATGTGTTTGCTTGTAGTTTCGGGGGAGATGGTGATTGGTGATGAATTCACGGTCCAAGTATTGTAAACAAAGTTTGGTTTCAAGCTTCAACTAATTCATCTCTTCCAAGTGCGCTCAAAGGGTAGACGTTGTTCCTTCTTTGTGGGTTGAGGGGGCTGTCCATAAATTACGTTGCAACTCCTACCCCCTCCCAGGTCCATTAAATTCTTGGAGACGTTGACTGTAGTTTACGTAGACAACTCAGCAAAGTTGGGGCAGTTCTCGAAAATAATTAGTGGACACATACGTTGTGGACGTCCCTTTGTGATTGTGTGGCGTGGTTGTCATTAAGGCAGCGTAGGGTTGCCTTGTTTCCAACATAATGTCTCCGTATTTCCAAAATCCAAAGTATTCCCAGTGTGATGTCTGTTCATGTGACTAATTGCAATTGAGCTTTTACACGCTACTCAACCAGCAACCAGAGCCACAGCACCATACGTTATTCTCCTTTCCCCTGGCTTAAGAAGCGAAGGATGTATAACGTCATTCCAATATACAATCTTGTTCAAAAACAAAACCATCTCCACCGGCGATGAGTGCAGTCGTGGTTTTAGAAGATTTTAAATCGTATTAGTTCAAGCCAAAAAATGTAAAATTTTATTAGAGCTTCGTTAGTAAAACTGATAAGTGTCCATTAATTTCCAAGTGTACATACCTATACCAACACAAATTCTACCTCGGTGTCATTTTGTACGTAAGATATATCTTACACTTTAGAAATGACGCATTTTCCTTCTTAAGCGAGGCTATTTCGGTGGGCGGGTGTGTGCCATGTGCCTGTCCATTGTTGTTTATTCAGATGTAATTATATTTCCCTTGGCTCTGTGACTTCAATACTGAAGGAAGGAACACAAGAGGAAAATTGAGGGAGAGAAGGCTTGGGAGCCTTTCTTTAAAAACCATGCAGATTCTCTGCATAAATTTCCTGGCTCAGGATAAGTTGGCTAGGACACGGCTTTTGTAGGGCATCGTCCATAAAGAACGCATCAGTTCCATGGGTTGTTAGCTTGCATAGAAGTTTAGGTCGATAATAACTGTCAAAGATCAAAGATTGCATTCACGTTGAAATAGCCGATTACAGGCATTGTGGGATTCGACCTTACTTTGGTATCTAGTTAATATACGATAAAGGTGGCTTCATTTTTTAGTCATTCACGTAATTTATGGAGGATCCCTTCTAGGTCCATAGGACTGCTCCGGTAATTAGTTTCTGCTCCCTTTCCCCTCTCTTTCTGCCTCTCGTTCGCAGAATAAATGTAAATCTTTGGTTTTTGCCTTCCTTTGATTTCGTTCGGGTATAGAAGGACAGAATGAGCAGAGGACCAGAACGAACACTAGCTTCGATTGGATTCTCTAGTGGTTTCAAATGTCTACCTCAGTACATAATTTCTATTTCAGTTTTTAGTACACTTGCTGCTGTTTAGCTTTTTCCCCTTCTGCCTCTGAAAGTACCCACATATATATATTACAAAAACACTAAAATGTGGGAAATAAAAAGTATAAATCACGAGTGCTTATACATAGCATGGCTCTATTATGTATGTAAGGTGTGTACTTTGTATTTATTTGCCAATTTAGAACTGATATTTTGCCACAAAAAAAACCCAAAGCAAATAAAGTGGCATAATAGTTGAAATAGGTAGTTTGTTTGATTTTTTCCCTACGTGTGCCTTCAACAACCATTTGTCACTTTTAATGTTTTCTTACATTTAAATGGCTGGCGGGCTGGACGGGGAAGGCAGGGACGGTCATTTTGTATCCCATTTGTTGGTTGTAGTTGTAGTACTTTTTATGCAAGTGCAGATGATGATTACATTACAAAATTTTTACAATCATTTCCAACTTACATGGTTGAAGCCTGAAGCCCTGAAATGCTTGACCAGCGAATCTGTTAGTATTTTGTAAAAGCTCATCGTGTATTGTGTCGTGCAGTGTAATCTCAAGTTAAAGAGAAAAGAACTCTTGGTGCTAATTACACTGTAGAAAAAACACAGTTTTGTCTTCTGTTGGAACATTTCCCTTTTTAATTATTTTACAGGATCCGCCAAAATCTTGTTGTTGTCATTTGTACGACGAGTACAATTGACCCTACTTGTAGTATTTCTTCTCGTGTATTTGATGGTAATTATAAGGGAAATCTACAAGAATGATGGTGGAAATCCTCAACGGGGCAAAAAGTTATGTATAAAGAAAGATCTTCCTGAGATTCATTTGATTTTGTGGACACTGCAGCCAATGTAACATCTGCATAATCTCTCCTGTAGGCCTCTGGGCTACTACTTGTATACTTGGGCACGTAAAAAAATATAATCATTTATATTTTTTTCCTGTTCCTATTCAATATATTCATACCTTTGCTGTAGATTTATTTCCAGAATACCTAACTGTTGGTCTAAAATAAATTATAAAGAAGGCATTACATTTCCTTACTGTGGAAAAGCAAACGAACACAAGGAAGACTAGGCACAACAATTACCTACATAAATGTGTTTCAGTTTTTAAGTACCTGCTAGTATTCGCTATTGCTTCGAAAATTGGAGTTGAAGCCTTGAATTACCTTGGAAATGCTAAAAGTTGTTCCACATAAAAGTGCATGTCAATCCCAATCGAAGTCGCCATCCCTGACAGTGTTAAAAGGTTAACTGGTCGTCTGCGTCTAGTGACGTGCTACATGACAGACTAATACGACAGATATGAAGCTATTATGCAATTAAGTCAAGTCCAGTTAGTCCAGCTAGATTCAGCAGTCAAGCTGTTTTTTTTCTTTGTGGTTTCCTCCAAGACAGATTACAGATAGATGCATGCATTGTATACTGCCTATTATTGAATAGGCAGGTATACAGGAAAAAAATTCATATATCAAAATCAAGAAATCAAAATCACCAAATTACATCGCTAAGAAGTTGGGGCCAACTGCTATAGTGCCAGTGGTGTGTGCATTTAATGTGTGCCAGCATAGCAATACATATTTAGTGGCGATTTGATTTGATTCTTTGAGTGACTGTCAGTGGTTGAGTAGAAGCACAAAAGACACTCGTTTGCCTTTCAGTCGCATGCAGCTCTGATCTTCTGATGTACTGGTCGTAAGTAGTGGGAGCAGCATAGACTCGTCAAGTTACCGTCAATTCAAAAAATGACATGACATGACACGTAAGCTACGTCCGTCAGAGATTTTCAAATCACAGAAATCAAGGAGGTAGTGATGCACATCTAGGTAACTAACTGGAAGGGGCACCGTCAACGCTGTCCTGATCTCTGTAGAGTAGAGGCGTTGGCGGAATTGATAAAAAAAAGTCACGTCACTTTTTACAAAAATTACAGATTCGTGTATTGTGCTACAGATGCATGCATAGTGCTATGCATGTACGAAAAGTGCTTTGGATTTTAGATCAGGTCATTTAAATGCTTGTTGCTATATTAAATAAGTACGGATGTAGTAAGCTATATAGTGATTCCTTATAACGTCAATCGTCATGTCATGATGCGAGCTTAAAAATTCCCAATCTATTTTTTTTATTAAATGTCTCTGTAAAAAAACGCTATTATAGGTGTCTGTAAAAAATGGCTTTCTCAATTGGCTGAAAAAAATGTATTAATTAACTAGATTTGCTTGTACAAGACCTTTAAAGTTTAAAACATGTATTTTTTTCTCGCCTTGTTAAAATATACTTACAATAATTATTAATGTACAACCTACAGATCAGATATGCCTATGCGTACCTAGGCCGTGTCCTGGGTGCTGTTCGTTTTGACTCCTTTTCATTAGGTTGCGTGGTGATGCCGAGTTGTTTGGCAACAATGACTGTAATGATTGCCGATCTTTCAAGAATTACACTGATAGACATGCAAACTGGGGAATATATATGAAGGCGTAAATATTAATTATGTCATCAATAACTCATCGTGGTTGCTTTGACTTGACGTGGCATGGGATACTTGTCGAAAAATGTGTGTCTTGTTGTTACTTTTAGTTTTTAATGTGGCTTTGAGTCTCGGAAAGAAACATTTCAATTGCTCACCTCAAGCAAAACTGTGTAGCTACGGACAGCTTTACTAACTAAGCAGTTAAAACTGTACCCATCGCATCGCCCAGTCAGTAGTCAGTCGCCCATCATCCAAGGATATAGGTATAGCCGATGCTATAGGTAGGTGTAGGTGTGTAATTCTACAATATAATCTATTGCAGCCAGTCAGCCCTTCTCGTTTATGATGACGGTAATTAGGTGGCATTTTAACTTTCCGCTCGTAAGTCTGATGCAGGGGAAAAAATTGCACATGTTTAACGTGTACACATACATACATAGTGTCTGTACTTTTGTACTTGCGGAGTTTTGACGGTTTGATTTGACGCTTACTTACGGAAACAATCCTGGCTCATTACAATGTTATTTATGTGGAGTATTAAAGTCATAATATAATGTTTTTATTTTTTATTTAATGGGCTGCCAAAGGACGTGACAGTAACAAATTGTAAATTGTTTTTAAAAGGCCATCTAGTCAGAAGGGATAGTCATGGTAAATTGCGAGATTTGCAGTAGTTTGCAGAAAATGTGGAGCTGGAACTGGAACTCTGAGCATAATGGGTGTAATGAGGGAC
>JAQFZC010002307.1:0-23790 GCA_034695205.1 Dicyrtoma fusca | reverse complement strand
ATGAGCTCGGTTTTTCGTACAACGGCGAGGATAATCAGTCCAAGTCGTTCCACTCCGAACCAGGCAGGCTGCCTATAGTAACCCTTTGCAAAGATAGTAAAATGTAAAACTGCTATTTAGGCCTTTTCAAAATAGTAATCACCCGGTATTTCAAAGGGCACTTGCTATTTGCACACTTCGTATGCATAAATAAAAAGTGACTTGATGGAACTTACAAAAAATGACATTAAGGGAAAGCTATAAACTTCCCCCACAATGCTTTTTCACCCACCATATTGTCTGTATCTGCATATTGTTAAAAAGCAAAATGAGGCATATGGTATACAAAATTATCGCCTCATTTTGCTTCATAACAGAGGATATGTTAGTAAATTCATGTTTTTAAATGCTGTAAAATCAGTCAAGGCCATATTTTGTGAGTAATATTCGTGAACAGAAGTATGTTTGCTGCATTGCTTGCTGTTGAGTGTTATTGCTACACTTATATCGTGCACTGTGGAGAAACCCTTATTTTTGTTTTTCAAGAGAAAGAGAGCATGATAGAGTTAATGAAGCCGTGCCATATGGTTATAGAATAACGAAAACTCTTTGTAGGTATTCATTCCCTCTGCTTTTATCATTCTCATATCATCCACAATAATTTAACTTTAATGACGAATACTATGAATTAATTAAATCAAGAAATCCAAGAATCCACGTAGTGTGCCCTATGGTATTTCGTAGTGGAGAATGCAGTGATATTTGGGATTTGAAGTAAGTCACGTTGCACTGAAAGATGAAGAAACTTAATACCAAATATGTACAGAGTGCCTCTGGCAGCTGGCTTTGTTTTTGGCTTTGGGTTTATTTGACAGACGAAGAGCTTTTAAGCTAGAAATTCAGAAATTGGAATACAAAGCAAAGTCAAATCCATGCCAAGGGAATCACACTAACAAGAAGGTACATTTATTGTACTGTAGGTACATACGTGCCATGAGAAATACCTCCACTTAATTATGGGGTCCTTAATTAATTAATTACTTTTGTAGTTTTAAGATTTACAGGCTCATAACATTTCAAACACTCATTTCTTGGAAATTCCTCTCACGTAGCCTAACAAGAGCAAAGTATGGAGTAACCGATTAAAGCGATACTCATATCCTGGCTTAAAGATCAAACTGACTCTAATTATTTTCGACAGCAAAATGGTGTAACTTTATCCTTGTTTAAGATCCAGTTTAACGATAGGGCGTTTAGCGGCTTTTCAAAAACATGCAATTAAGTCATTTTGTAACTTCTAATTATGCATTTATTTAAAATTGTTCTGTTGCTTTTCAGGAATGTTCAATACCTATTATTATATTTTGCACCTTTCAAAAATATGCAATTAAGATATTTGGCAACGTTTCAAAGCCATGTGAATTGAAAGGAATGTGAACTAAATGATTCTTGGAAAAATAGTGAAATAAGAGTGCGTTAGATATGAAAAGAGTTGTGAATTGTAAAATTATAATCTGTAAAAGAGTGCAGAGCCATATAGACCATAAGAAGGCACTGGTGGCGCATGGAAGTTGATATAATTTATGATAATAAAATGAAGGTATTAAAGTGTTTGAAGGAATACGGATACAAGTTGGGGAATGTAGGTCAGCAGTGCTGGTAGAATGGCAGAATGAAAGACAAATGAGATTGAGCTGTGAATTAAGCACTCGCTTCTCTCCTTCTCTCCTTACCTCAACGCTGCACTCCAAAAATGCTCAAAGAAAGGAAAGAATAAAATTGAGTAGAAATTGTTGAGGTAGTTGACGAATAGTGCAGGAGTCTGCAAATGTATCCACGCTCTTTTTTTCGCACTACAGACACCCAGAGCTACACTCCACACGAACCCACACGTACTCCTGTAACAAACACAGTCACCATTTCCAATCTCAACAAACGGCAGACTCACAAACTGACAATCCTCAAATGATAACGTTCTAAGCAGCGAGTCTGCTTTCCGTATATCCACACCTTAGGGGACGTTCAGTCGTTACATCCAAGAAAAAACTATTGTTTATTCCAGTTGCATCTTTCAGATTTTTTCCCTATCTGCAAGTACATGTATTACTCTCCCTTGATGCACCTAGTGATGCACTAGGTGTAAACTTAAAAAAACAAACATTCTGAATAGCACTCTTAAAAAGCCCTAATAATGCTTTTGCATATTTAAACAAAAATATAAATATCAGGATTTCTATTAACTAGACTGCGTAGTGAACGCAGACGCAAGACACTGTTTTTCAATGCGTCCTTTTTGTTTGTAAGCTGTTTCATGGGTTGATTATTGTGTGGCCTTTTGTGAAGGACGGCTCTGACTGTGAGGCGGACGTAGTATTTGGAAGGGCCTTTGGACGTGCATACTCGTCTGTACTAGCCTTGAAGGATTAGAGTGGATGGCTGTGCAGATTGGTCTTTTGCTCTTTGTGTGGCTGAATGGAGACGGATGCGAGTGAGATTATCTTATCTGACTTTGTCTTATTTATCGCCACACCACTTGTCTTTTTCTCTCACTTGGACCTCAAGTATGTTCGTATGCACTCACTTACCTTAAGCACACTTGCAGCCATTTAACTCGAGACTCTAAACCACTAACAGGTAGAGTGAGCCTAACCAACCCACCAACGGCTATACAGCATAACTAGACCACCTTGTCACTCTTGTCATCATCCGACAGTACACTCCTGTCTCAAATACAGCCAATTTTGCTATAGATATCAGTATTCCCAGTATTATTGTTTTGCTGGGGAAATCATAATAATAATAATAACAATAAACAAAATCCGCAAGGTGCAAATTGAAGTAAGCATAGATAGACGGACAATAGAAATACAGCAGATTGTTGCAATTTCTCCAATTACTCATATAATTAAGCTATTTACTATTTACTGCGGGAAGAATTTAATGTAAAATTTATAATTCAGTCGGCTATGCCATATAATAATGAGCGTCTACGCAGACTGCAGACGTTTTCCTTGGATTTTCCTCCAATAGACGAGACAAGAAATTAAACGGCAGTCACGTAGTTTTAAAAATTGCGAATATGAAAGTCTAAGATGTATCTACCTAAGTACCTACGTCAGATCCGCTCTCTTTTTTTTGACTATAAGGAAAGTCTGGCAGTTTAAAACTACCAGACCTAGGTAATTCTGTTTGCGTCTACAGACAGTAAAAAAACACAAAAATACACAAAATACCTAACAGGTACCTGTATAGGCTACATAAGAATTGTTTCGACAGCAGCGAAGGGAACTGCGTAGGATGGATCTATTTATTATGTGTAGAGAAGCTATTAATTCACCACTAAATAATAAGCGAAAGAAAATTTGAATCAAAACCAGAACCAGCTGAGTGGAAAGAATTGCAGGGGAAAGTCCGTCCTTTTTTTCTTCTTTTTTTGATAAATAAATTGTAGTTTAAAATCAGTTACCACACCGCATTAAATATGGCTTGTCCTTTTAACGCATTAGAAAATAAAATCGATTAATTAAAGCGGCAGGGAATAGCGTTCATGGGGATTTTTAGTAGATATAATTAATATAATTATTTAATTAAATGAAAAATCTGCGGTGTATAATAGTCAGTAGTAGTTGGGAGTAACAATGTATGTTACTTGTAATGAATTTTGAAGGATATCGAATATTTTTATTACATAATACATATGTATAGTTGTAGTGTAATTTGTGTGTGCAGTCATTGAGCCGTGTCAATGTCGATATTAGTAGAGATAGTTTGATATGTCTTACATCTCTGGGTGAGGGCCATCTACGTTGTATGTACGTGCGCTCAACACATATTTATAAGGGAATGAAATCACTATCCGAATCTGTACTGTGTCTGCAGAAATACTCGTAGAATGACTGACAGACAGACTGACTGTGACACCCTCATCTCATCCTATTAGTGCAGCATTGGGCAATAAAATATTCCAATAGAATCCATTCAATCCAACTTCCAAGCCTAGACCATTTTTTTCACAACATTTTATCTTTTTTCTACTTCTAATAATATTTCATCTACGTCTGTATCCATGCGTGTCGTTCGTGACTGCAGTTCAAACTTGTAACTATGTCCTTATGTAGAGTAGAGAGTCGTTCAGAGTTCACGTCTTTCACTTTTGGATCGAGTTTGATTTTATATTTTATACAATTCCCCAACATCTGCCTAGCCATGCACCATGCACATGTGCACTTACACAATGTAGACTATAATCGCTTTTCACAAGTAGTGACAAAAAATATAAATTTAGCACATTTATAACAGCTTCACGTATTAAATTGTGAAAAGCTTCTTAGATAGAAGTGTGAATGTAGCTGACTTTGTATCTTTACTATGTATATATTTAAATTTTTGGAGGTGGTTGGCCTTGTGTAGGTTGAGTGCGAACCTGATTGATCTGATCTCATTGATTATTGAAGGCGAAGGTTCCCCGTTCTCAAAGGAAAGGAGTGAGGACAGTGAAAAATAAAATGTAGCGTAATAGGTATTAAAATAAGAATTCCTATTCAACAAAATTATATTTTTGTCTTGCCTTCCGTCAATTATTGCTACAGTATGTAATTCTGAATTCATATTTGTGGGCTTTTTATTTTTGTAAAATTGTATGCAGCATTGTGATTATGAATGCCAATTTATTATTATTACCATTGATTGTGATTGTTTTTTATATTATTTATTATGTAGTTGTTTGAACGCAGATAGGAGCTTTTGCATAATATTTTTACCTTGCAGAGATATTTAAGTATGTTGACGTACCCAGCGTCAAGTTTAAGGCTAAGGTTAGGCAATAATGGAAGTAGTGGCACGTAATAGAAGGGGTAATGATGATTGGAGACTCGTTTATTTATTTATTTGTTTGTTTGTTTGTTTTCTTGGCTGCTTGGCTAAGAAATGGCGTGGCATTGCGAGCCATTGTATCTACGTAGGTACATTACATCAGAGTGGCTTTGACTGTATTTAGTTATTTTTATATCTAGTTTGACATTGCTCAATTTCCATGTTAACTTGATTAGTATTGTTTTGGAGGGGCTCGCTATTCGGGAATGTACTTTAATGTGAATGGAAAGCGAGACTTTGCTTGTGGTGGCTTTGGATTATTTGAGAATCGAAGGGATTTGACATTTGAAGAGCTTCTGACGTAGTGCATTGGAGCAGCGTAGTGTTTGTGGACAGGTAGCCTGAGCATGGGATGGCTTGGGTAATTACCTACGTGGCTCCGTCCTTTACGTAAAAGGTAAATTGAATGACGCAGGTAATTAAATACAGGACTCTGTATCAAAGGCTCATCGTTAGTTTCAGTGTCCTGTGAATACGTACGCTCAGGCGGGTGCCACTGCCACTACCGCGGGATCTGTCACATCTCGCATCACAACAAAACTTCTTTCCAATTATGCACATAATTAAGTAATGATTTCATTCCTTCTTCGACATTCCCATTTTGTGCTCTGTAAGCATATTGGTAATTACAAAGTTTTAATTTTAAAATGACTTAAATTATCCCTGTGCACTTTCAGACCATATGGTAAAAGTTAGGTTTTGGAGCTTTTAAAAATTGCTACATCCTGAGTTACATTTGTAGAAAATGGAATGTATGTGTCTTTTTGACAAAGTTCAAACTTGTTTTGAACTTTTTGAAAAGAATGTGGTAGTATTTGCATAGCCCCTTAGCAGTGGACTGCTGCATGTATTGATTTGGAGTTTGATTAGCATGCTGGATATTGGTGTCCATGACCATGAGTGGTGTTGATGCATTCGTGTCCACTACTTGGTGAGCTGCTATAGTGTTACAACGTATACAAGTACCAAGCACTCCACTCTAATTATTTCCTGGCTTTGCTAATAGACGGACTTGGAATTCCATGTTATTATCACTCACAAATTGGATTTTTGGATTCCCAATGAAGTTTTTCTACTATATTTTAAACAAAGAAACTCCTACATTGAGAGTGTACGGACATTTACTCTTTCATCTGCGTATCAGTAGTTTGACTTCATTGCACATTGTAGATGTGAGAAAGTTTCCCTCTTCCCTGACAGTCCTGACGTCTTCACTTGACTTTGTATCTTCGTCATGTGCTCTGCATAAACACACTCTTCTACATTGGATTTTTTCACCTTTGGCTTGGCTCTTCCCTTTACTTTGCTTTGATTACAAAGTTTGAGAGTGGAGATGAAGAGGCTGTACTTGTTTTTTTTTAACAGAGAAATGTTTTGGGCAACGGCCTTTAAAATAATGCTCTGAACGGATAGCTTTGGGTTGTGTGTGTGAGAGAGAGAGAAGATGCGTGTGAATGTTTTTCATTGGAAATTCCTGCCTTGTTTTTGCTGTGGCAAGGCAACTTGCAGTGGAAGGTGGGAAGGGAAGTATATTATAAAAAGTATGGAACGTTAACTCGTTTGCACTAAGTATGTGCTACATATAGTAGGGTAGTGTCAGCTATGACGTTATAATAAAAATTAATTTTTTGAAATTGAAATGAGCAAATAGTACAATTTTATACTTTTTTAAAACATGTACCTCACGTTTTTATTTTCTTGAAATTCCTTTTCACTTTTTAAAAAGGTGAAAACTAGGATTTATCATTGTGTGACAGCGTCTTCTAGGTTTTAAATGTTGTGACATCATATTTGTAAGGCTCACGTTGAAAGATCGTCGATCTTCGTCTTCATCTTCCCACAGCCTTTTCAAATGTGCTTTACTTCTTCCTTTTTCCTTGCAGTACTTGATAGTGTTAGATTGTTAAATTATTACGCCTATACTGTATATAGCGAACAGATGGAAGATTGCTATATGTATGTTACCTCTTTGCATGTGCATAGCTATAGTTATGGTCTCCAGTGCATTGCGTTCCTTTCCTTGTTGAGTTGTTGAAGAGTTGAATTGCATTTTGCAGTGGCAGTAGTGCATTGCCTGCATTCTGGATTGGAATTCCGAGGCACATTTTTTACCGTTCAGCTTCGCATAAGTGCCTCACTGCTGTCTCAGGCACAAGGCACCAAGCTCCCACTACACCTCATTTGTAATGGAAAGTGGCTGAAAATATTACTAGTTTTGAAATGGACCGGCACGTTAGAATTTTGATGGGCTTATTGGTAGCAACAGGAATCGCTGATGAGGTGCGTTGGTGGGATGTGTTTATTACGAAATGGATGACTCTGTGACGGCAGTGCAGATGGTAAATATGAGAATGGAAAGTTTTAGGGATTTTATAGTTTTATGGGGCTTCTGAGTGTCTCGTGTCACCACAATAGTATCTGTACTTCTAATAGTGCTTCAAGTGAGGTACCTCAGTTGAGGGGGATTAGAAGTGAAGGAGGAAAGTGTGTGTACTTGGAAGATTATGCAGTGATGGGATTAAGAAAGGCTGCTCTGGTGCGTCTTTATTTTATCTCTGCTTGTCTCTGGTATTGATTGGGAAGTAATAATAATTGTGAGCTCGTTCCTGGGTTCACCGGAGGTTGACTTCACTTTGACTTTGCCTTCTTGAGGACTGGGAAGGAACTGGAACTGTCAACTGTGTGCATCCATTTAATGTACTGGGGGCCTTTCCAGTATTAACTTTACAGTATGTCATCTACTGTAAATCGTCAATGTCTCTGACATTGAGCCTTTTTAAAAAAATAATTACAATGCTTGTGCAATTGTTAAAAAAACCTAAATATTTAAGATGGCAGCGTTGTAACAAAAAAGTAATGTCATATTTTAGGTCCAGTAATTTTCCGTTTCAAAATGTCGATTTCACGTTCTGCACTTTTTGGAAAGGTCCAATATACTGTCCTATTTAAACGTTTTTGAAAAGGTGCAAAAAATGTACTGTTTACTATTTTTGTCAGTGTAAGAATATTCATTAATTTTGAAGGGTATCCAGTTTAGCACTTTCTAAGGACGCTTTAATTGTTTTTCCTGTCCTTACCTACTTTGAAAAGATGTACGTATGTATCATGTTTTGAAAGTTTTAAAAATCGTAAGTGCTATATTGTGCCTTTTGTGGAAGTAAAAAGGTGTAACTACCTAGATCGGTAAGGTGTTTTACATGTGTTCATTAAATTGTTCAATTAGTATTCTGTGAAGTGTGTGCGTAGGAATAGGAGTAGCTGAAATAAATGATCCGACGTAGTATTTGGCCGTCGCCTAATTAGGATTGCATGAGAGGACTGGTGCATTCCTTGGCAGAGCCAAGAGCAGAGTTTGACGGTACTTGTGTGTGAGTGTGTCGTAATGGGGAGAGGAAGACACGTGGGCTTTGCGTCTTTGAGATCTTTCACTCCTACACGCATCCTTCCCTGCACTTACAGTCCACTGCACTCTCATCCCCAGCAGTGCAATGCAAGGCAGTCCAGAACAATTCCCAAGACGACAGCCACCAGTGCACTGCACTCCACTCAACTGCACCAGCCAAGGAGCAACTGAACATGGAGATTGAGATTGAGATGCGGAGACGTTCCTTTAAACCTCTCTTCTCATCCCGAGTCCAAATACACAGCCAATGATTACTCGTTAATATGTCCACCAAAATCTTCGCCTTCTCCTCTTTCCTTCTATTTATTAAAACTTCTTTCCTCGTGTCTTCGACACTTTGGTCTGTACTATCAAAATAATATAATAAATAATTGATTTTGTCATCATCTCCCATCTTGACAAGTCTGCATTATTCAAATTACATACAATGTAGGCAAAAATAATGTAGGCCAACTTACTTGATCGTTTGCGCAGTTAAATTCAATATTTTTCCACTGCCGTCACATGTATGTGTTTGTGTATCTTTGGCTGATACTTGATCCGACAATCTCTCCATGAGCTTTTGCGAAGGATTGCAAAAAAAAGTGCGCAAAAATCATTTAAACTGAGACACTAAACAGGAGCAAGATACATATTGCAACTTGACCCCAATAGATATATCCGTATGGAGATACATAGGTATATCATCTGGGTCTATATGCATATAATTATATAAATGTAATAGTGTTTGTAATTAATGCTTTTATTTGATTGTGAGTTGTGAGACTGTCAAGAATTATATCTGTCGGGTATAAAGTTGAGTGCTAAAGTTTAACACATGTTGTCTCTGTTAAATAAGCAAACAACGATATAAAATGTTTTTTTAATTCTAACTTGATTTGAAAGGCTATTGACTGCTTTTTGCCCTTGTTTTTGTTTAGACGCTAGTCGGTATGCTATGGTTGGAAATGTGTTTAAGGTGGGAAATTGCAGATGAGGATTTTCGCAGTAGAGCTCCCATCACGTGTCTATCCAGTTGTATGTCCATGTAAGGCTAAAACATTTCAACGGCAACAAGTCAAAGCCAGGCAGAGAAACAGATGCAGAGGGAAATCTGCAGATGCAGATGGACTTTGAAAAGTTTTAAAAATAGAAAATGAGGAGAGCTTCGCCTTTTCCTTTGGCTTTGGCTTTTAAGTACATTTTCTTTTTCTTGCTCTGTGCTCGAAACTCCCTTCTGTTTACTACTGCAGTGGTGGCACTGCCACTGATTAAGACAGCCAGACAGATTAGAATTAGACAAATGGGGTTACTTTGAGTGTCTTCGCTCTTAGTGAGAGAGATAGCTCCTTAATATAGCACGGAGTTCACACGCTTAGAGCCACTCGAATTGGTCCAATCAGCCGAGCCGTAGTCGTTACGGAGATTGAGATTATTGAGCAATCATGTGGCTGTACTCAAAACAAAATTCATTAAGACTCTAAAATTGTGGCTGTCACGGCACTAATTACAATTTACTAGCTCGGTATTGGGCACGACAGCCATTTTTAGCGCGGGTTAAATGACTTTTAAAACATTTGATTTTTGTTATTGTAGATATTTATTTTTTGCCCAGTAAAAACCTTTTTGCATGACTTGAAAATATATGTCTGTGTAAGATTGTAGATTTTTTGTGTGTACGTAAGTGTTGAGTGTGTTTTATTTCCGCATTGATTTTCATTTGAAATATTTTATTTATATTTAAGCAGCTCATATTTTGTCTGTGTACTTTTAAGTTTAAATTTTGAAATTGTCACCGTTAAGTACGTCTGCATCTGGACTTTTGCAAGTCTGATTTTGAGGCCTTTGAAAGTGACTGAGGAAAAAAAGGAAAGTTGCAATGGAATATGGACTCCAAAGTGGGTAAAAATAACTGATCGTGTATGTACGGAGACCATGTGTGTAAATAAAAAAGAGGGAGACGCACGCATAGACATGGCCATTCCTGGCATAGCGGAGCCTTGTTAGTTTCTTAGTCATCCTATAGCTTCACGTTAAATGTGAAATAGACGCCGCATTAAAATTTAAAATCCTTTCCTAACAACTCGTAAATAGAGGCGAATGAGTAAACGTCAGGAGCCATGAATCCATGTCATGGTGTGAATATACTTTTTTTATTTTTTATTTTAAGTTCACTCATCTCCTTCCTTTGCTGTACTTTTTGCTCTGCTTTATTTTGGCTTTGGGTCCTCCACCCGAATTTCTTTAAATGTGTTTACGTGTGCGTTTCCTAAACATCCGGATGTCGTGTCATCGTCGCATTATTTCAGTCCCTCTGTACTGCACACTACTCCTGGTTCTTGTGGAGAGAGAGACAGAAAAAATGAGGGTGTCTTGCCAATTGCAAATGCCAATTCACTGCCAGAGCCAGCGCAGTGCGTGTAATGGGAATTTTTATTTAGAGGGATTTATATTGAAAAGGCACAAAACGTAAAATTGCATAATTCATCACAGACAAATCCCTGTATTTTTCAATCTAGTTTTATTTTGTAGCATGCTAGTTTGCTGACAGGTTAATTACAAAATTCCTGCAAATTGCAATCATTTTTAAACAGCTTATTGAAATGCACCTACGTACATAGTTTGGAATTTTTCACAAGCAAGTGGTCCAAATGAAAACTTTTACGAATGTCAGTAGGTACCTACATGGGTGCATTAGTGGAAGAGAAAAGGTAGAATTCATTCTGAAAAGGCGTACATGGCCTCAGTAAGTGTTTCTGGAAAATACAAAGCTCTCTATTTACACTTTTGCACAAGGTGGACGAAAAACATTGCATTTGACTGATTGAAAAGTGTGTAAACCTTCCACTGAACTGTTTCAAGCGGGTGCAAAACCTTCTATTTAGCTGGTCGAAAACGGTGCAAAGAACTGACTGCATCTACGTCGTTGGAAAGGGTCTGTTTTTAGTTATTAAAGTAAGTTGTGTAAATCTATGGCAGTGTGCAGTTGGTAGTGCAGGGTTTGTAATTGGAAGGAATCCCACCGTCGCACCTATCTTTATCTTGAAAAGATAGGAATATTGAGAAGAATTGAGTACATTGTTATATCTATCAAAGAAAATGAGCTGTTTGTTTGTAGTATAGCTGCATTACTGATGTGTATTGCTAAATTGTAATTTAGTGAAGACGGAAGAGAAGTGTAGTGCTATTGACATGAGATATTGGAGGGAAATCCTATAAAATATTGTAAAGTAAAGTTGTGGATTTCTCTCACGATTCCTTTTACTCCTGGTCGTGACGTGACAAGGAAAGGAAAGGAAGGCATTCACTCACCCAGTCCAATATTCAGTCATTCGTCAGTCATGTATAGATAGACTCATGTTTTTCCAAATTCAAGTATACACATATTTTGATATGCTATGCGTATAAAGTAGGGCTGTATAGAGCCAGATCAGTAGGACTAGTCATGACTTGACTTGACGTGGCTGATCACCGATCTTCTACTAAATTATACTAATCGCTCTTTGAAATTTTGAAATATGAGACGGAAATTCTTTAGATTGATCATGCATGTACCTGTACGTAAGAGTGTGGGTAATTTATAATTGTTCTTAATTCATGGGATGAATTACAATTATATTTCAAATTTAGAAATTGACACGGTTACTGCTGCATAACTGTTAAAATGTTCATGGAATAGCTTTGTAGCTTTGCAAGTTGTGTGTGGAGTGGACGCTCTTTTGTCGTTTTCGTTATTCTGTCGGGTCGTGCATGTCGTCGAGTGTAGAGTTGGGCAAAAAACTAATAAATTGAAGGATCCGTCGCAAGATGTGCTAGAGGATACTGCCTGCTAAGAGCACCTTTCAAAATTTCGAAATCCTTAGTTCAAAAATGTGTGAGGTATATTTACTGCTGCTACATAGTGTGCTGAACGTGATGGCCATTCTAATTCTAATCTCAAGTCTCATCTTTCTTGCGTGGACGAATTTGTACTGTACGTAGTCTGGGAGGTGTGTAAATGCTTCATTGATTTCTACATTTCTTAATACTACACAGGGTAAAAGGATACAATGGAGACTTGCTATTTACATTCGTTTTACAACTTTTAAAAAATTGTTAAAATGTGAGAAGGGAATTTAAAAAATTACAAAGAAATAGAATAACTTTAATGACTTTACAGTTTAAAGTTACAGTTTGAGGGTTTGAACTACATATTTAAATAGCTGTTGATATTATTATTATTATGTATTATTTCGACTACCTGTCTGCAGCTTTGCCTATAGGGAGATGTGTTGTGTAATGAGCTCTATACTGTCTCTCCGCATGTGTATGGAAATGAAGTTGTGCATTCGAATGGGCATGGAGGGCTGGGTCGATTTCATGCTCGTGTTCTGCACATTCACATTCTATAATACAGTTACGAAAATTCACCGAAGCTGACACTGTAGGTAGCCAGTAAAGCATTGCGTTGAGGGAGGGCAGCCATCAAAGTAACGTTTCAAAAGTCATCTGCTATCGTACTATAAATTTATTCTATATTTAGCTCTAAAAACCTCCGTCCAAAACATTTAATTTAAAGCATCATTTGTGGACTGCTCCTTATCATGACAAGTGACTGTCCTAGTCCCAGTCCTTCGTCTTCACTTCCTGTCAACGCAACGTGTCAACCAGAACCAGCTCAAAGGTTTACAATGAAAATTCTTAAATTGTGCATTCTCAAAGTTATCCACGTAATTAAGTATATCTTTATTTTTCTTAGTATGTACTTCATTTTTCAAGAAACCAAAAAATTAAAAAACTACGCTCTTTACATTCTTATTCATGACGCCCACGCTCCACTCAGTTCACTTCATTAACTATTACTTCATTAATTTTCAATGTGACCTTTTTTATCCGTTTTTGGATTTTTGGCATCATTGTCATTACTACCTCGAACTGCTTTACTGCGAAGGTGTAAAAGGAGTTTTGGTATTTTGGTCGTACTTAAAACTTATATATTTTCTTATCCTCATTCGATGGCTTACGTTTGGCCGTTGCAATTTTTTATTATTAACTTTTTACAAGGATGGTGCTGGTACACTGATAAACTTATCCCGTTTGAAAAGTGGAAATTTAGTTTTTTTGTAAATTGTGAATTAATTGAATGCATCATTAAATCTGAAAGAGGGCAAAACGTGGCATTATAGGTGTATTATTTGTAAAATTGCGCAACTTCAGAGTTTGCAACAGAAGCTTTTAAAGGAGGTAAATGAAAGAGCTTTACAATAGGGAGATAGTAGTGCAGACCAGCGAGCCACCAACCAAATGATTTTGTAACCAAAATAAAAACGTGACAGCGATAAAACTTCACCAAAGTGAAGTCATGTGGAAGGAACAGTTGCTATCTGAATTGTAAAAAAAATGATTGAGTGTTGAGTCTGGATGAAGTAATGGTCCGAGACGAGATTGGAAAGATAAGAGAGGAGAGCAAAGTGTTGTATTAATTAAGATTAAGAATTTAAAATGTCTCTCAAGTCTTTACGCTTTGATTTCCCTGCCTGAAGAATGACAGAAAGAAAAGAAAAGAAAAAGAAAAAAAGAGAACCGTAAGGTCGGATTAAAGCATGAACGTGTAGAGTAACGTGAAAGGCTCTGCACAGGATAATAAAAGAATGAGCGAGTGGAAACATGCATGTATCGCAGAAATTGTTGAGCTAAAGATATATGCCTACTGCCTGTACTGCCTATATAGGGAAACATGTGATGGGATTTAATTATACGTCAAATAAAGGCGACGTCCAAAACTTATTTCAGTTCCAAACGTCATTTCACTTATTTTGTTCTTCATGAAATTTTATGTTTTGGAAAGGGTTGGTTTGCGTTCTGCACTTTTTTTTTGAAGTTTACTATTTCGGGCTGCATGATTTTTATTTTATTTGTTTCACTTTTTGAAAAAGTTAATTTTCTATTTTACACTTTTAAAAACGTTTGTTTCGGTTTTTTAAATTTGTTTTTTGAAAAAGCTTATTCCTTATTTTATGCTTAAAAAGCACACATACATTTAAATTAAAACGTATGCAATAAAATTAAACCTGAGCTTCATTTGAAATGATATAAAATTATAAAATCATTCGAAAATTGTATAATAAAAGGGTACATGTGGAAACTATACCAAACTAGGTACTTTTTAAATAGCTTAATGTCTGTTTTACACTGTCAAGAATTATTTCGTGGTTTACACTCTTTTAAAATGTACCAACTATAATTTATTGTCAATGTTTGAAAAGCTTTAAAAAATATTACGCGTTTTTTAAAAAGCCTTATTTGTACAATGCCAGATGAAGTGACATCATATATGTGGAAAGCTCTGTGCGAAAAGGTACTCTGCTAGATTTCTTTACGGGAGTTAAAAGAAGGAAAGAATATAAAATAAATGGTAACGGTAAAGTGATCTTGTGTGCTACATTATGTATTATTATAGCTCAACTAACAACAACTACTCGTACGCACTCACTCGCGTTACATACAAAGTTTTGCCACCAAGCAAAGCCTAATTATATCTGTATTACTTTCTGCATAGATTCCCTATACTTTATAACGCACTTATAGTTGCTATTTGCATTTGCATTTCCCCAATTTACGCTTCAAATCTAGGCATTATTGTTATTATTATGTTGACACACATTTGCATTCTTCCATGCTTCATGCTATTCTGTAGTACGTTTTATATATTGAATCTACTTAATTATATACAACCGTAACCCCTTATACTTCCATAGCTGTAGACCAAAGACTCCACAAGAGGGAATACAACTATGTATTTGCTATTTAATTTATTTCCTCTTTTTTTAAACTGCCCTTTTTTAGGAGGCGATTGAGGGGAAAAATGAACATTCGAAAAATAAATTTCCATTGTAGTTTTTCTCAATGAAATAAGTCTACGTACGTAATATGCCATGTGCTTCATTTTTAACTTTAATTTTTGAGAGGTGTTAATCCTTAAAGTTTAGCAGGAAATTTAATGAATTAGCTTATAATTCTGCTCTTGCTCACACCTCCCTGACCTAACCTCATCTGATCTGACCTGACTGCGTAAATGTTAGCTATGCATATGTGTCATTTATTTATTTATGTATTTTGTATTGACGTCGGTTACTAGTTAGTGGAAGAGCTGAGTTCTTTATGCTGTGAGTGTGCTTAGTAGTCTAGTGAGGTGTGACTGCGAATGAGATTAAGAATTTAGGAACGAATTTGATTTTGTAATAAATAATCATAAAAATGTGTGGCTACAGTCACATTCGCACAACTAGGTACCAGTAAAGGTAATAAGAATAGGAATGCACAAAAATATATCTTTCTGTGCGAATAATGGTTAATGGAATAATGGATATAAAAACACAAATAGTAAAACGCATTTGTAAGCTGCATGCGTACATATGTATGTACTGGCTGTGCATTTAAATAAAAGTCATTGTTTTCCAAAAGAAATCCTTGGATTTTGATCTGAAAGCCCATCAAGAGAATACCAGGCCAGGACTTCAATTCTGGTTCACTTTCGTTTCATATATATATTCCAAAGGATTATTATTTACTGACATTTATATTGGAAATAAATAAAATAATTGAAAGGGACATTTCGGTGGGTTGGTTTGTAATAGTTTCATTTCAGGGATACTTACGCTGTAAATATTGGACTGGGTTCATAGTGGATATCTATTTGTACGAGTGTCAGTTGCTAAGATGAGCCTATAGAGCGTATGTATTAAATGGATTGTGACATTATAATTTATTTATTTAGTTAATTTTGAAGCAGAAGTAGGTGTTCAAGGGGGACTTACATGTCGTGACGTGACCACTACCAAAAAAACAAAAGACGGGGAAAAAAAGTAAATCCCACAAATAACAAAAAACCAGTCGCCAGTCTCTTAATCTAGGTTTACCGTCCTTTCTTTACTGCCAACAACTTTGTTTACAGTACACAGAGGTCTACTTTTTATTTCTCCATATTAACATGTATGACTGCCTAACTAGTAAGCCTGCAGTTTTCCCTTGTAAAGTACCTGCCTACGTGCTTTAAAGAGTGCTGAACAAACTAGTGTATGGTACTTTAGCTATATAGAAAACTTTGTTGTATGTATGCATGGAAACGTTACAGGCTAGGATTATGAGCCTAATAAAGATTTATAGCGTAGGTGTGCCAGTGCAGTGCCAGTCTGTCTGTGTCTTCCTGCTTTCGAGGTTTTGCTGTATTTCACACTAACTATTTTAGCGTCCATACATTAAATGCTAAAATGCTAAATAATAAATCACAGTAGGTAGGTATTTATTTCCTTAATGTAGGTTGGTATGTAGCACGTAGGTACGTTACTTTTAATTAAATAGTACAACGGAAGTCACATTTAGATCTACAATTGATTGACACATGTACACGTTTTGGATTTTCAAAAAAGTGGAAATATTGAAACATTTTGCTTTCTCAAAATAGTCCAAGTCACAATGACATGAATTACGCCTTTGCAAAAAAATGTACATACATAGCAACCTTTATGAATGTTTTTAAAAAATACTATATTATATTACCACAATTTGCGCAAAGTGTTGAAAGTTGCCAGCGTAGTGTTATTCATTTGACTTTTTTGATTTACTTTGCGGTCATTATTTATTTATTGTTACATTATTAATTTATTTCGTCGGTTTTTTATAGCAACCATCAGTGAAATTATCTGTATTTTGTAGAATTACAGATTGTAAGTAGCTGTCACGGTTTCGCTATTGTTAATTTGTGTAATTGGGTTTTTTTGTGTGCCTGTTCCTCTGCCGGGATGCCTTTAAAATATGTATACCGATGATGCTTGATTTAATGGCTCCACTGCTGGTAATGGTAATGGCTGAGTTTTAATTTAAAAAGTATTAAATTAGTCGTAAAATGTAAATACAAAGCAGTCGTGTGGGGTGTACATGGAGGGATCATTTACCTTTAAATCTCTCCACATGTCTATACAGACTGTTGATTGTTCCCAGTCTGCTTTTACCTGTGTGAACGAGAGAGTTTCCAGTTTTATTGTGATACATCTATATAAATACGCCCTACCTAAGCTAATAGGTATACTAAACACTTCTTTTTGCCCTCCATCTCCATCCCTACAGAGACAGAGTTAAAGTAACCTACCCAAATGCCTGTCTATACAGATAATCCAGCGTAGGAAAGAAATAATTTGATATGAAAAAGAAGAAGAAAAGACGATAAGATTATTATTACATTGGACTAGTGTTTCACATTCCCTTGCATTGGAATAATGCTTTGCGTATTGCATTACACTGCAGTGCATTCAAGAGGGGAAAAAAGGAATAAAATAATGGCAATCGTCTTTTTGCAAGCTTTCAACCAACCAACGTCGAACGTTTTTAAAGGGGCAGATGATAGCTTTCCAAAATGCAAAAGTGAAAATCCTTTGGTTTCCTTCCCTGCGTTAAAGCCTAAGGAATTGCTATATAGTCTGCTCCGTGGTACACTACATCTATATAGCCACATATACCTATCATCTTGCTGCGTTCTGTTGTGCTGTGGTTAGCTAAAAATTGAGGTCAATTCGAATTCATCATTAAATAGTCATTGTATTGTGATTGTCGTATGCGATTGCATTGCATTGCACGAAGGTACCTGTGTACGTGAACCACCTAAGGTGGGAAATATAGAGTATAGTGGCGAAAATCATCTACACAGTATAGTGAAAATGTATACAAATATGAGTTGAGCCTCTCGTCTATCTTTTTCCCATCTTCTTCATCTTCTTTTTGACGACTCTTCCTTACGTTCACCTTTCTCCAAATCCTGAGACATATAAGCATATATAGATAGGTTGTAGTCTTTATACAATAATATAAATTCTCAACGAGTTGTTATTGTTACCGTCAAGTTCTCTTTGTCTTTTTGTCCTGACGTTTTACACTGAAGTAGACGGGCTTCTCACACATTCGTGTACAAAGTATTATTGCAAAGATTGAAATTCAAGAGAAACTCAGTCACTATATAGGTAGATATGGATATATAGAGCAATACTGCAACTGTATATGGTCCTATCGGGCTAATGCTGTGCTGAAAGGGGATTCAGAAACGTTTGAAAATAGCGTGGAGTGACAAGCATAGGAGCGTTCACCATTTTTATTTGGTCAGGAAATTGTGAGTACCTACAGTGTTAGTGTAGAGGTACAGGTAGGTTCATCATAGTAAGTAAGGCATAATATACTCTTAGTGCAAATAAAAGTGACGGCTTATTGCTGTCAATTTGGTAGAAAAAAATGTACAAATAAGTAATAATACAACAGTGAAGGATTGGAATGAAAAATGGAAATGGAAGCTTGTTGCTTAAAGTGTTGTTGGATATAATATGTATGTATAGATGTAGCAGTAGTTGGCAATGACAGTTTGGAAATTTGCTACATTAAAGATTTTTTTTACAGGTTTCTCTCATTTTAATTCGTTGAGTGAGTTGAGTTTAGTTTGTCGATGTGCTGCTGTCGCTTGTCAGTAGAGTTGGTGAAAAACAGGATTGAATTTAATTTTGAATGTCTACCTTTACTTACTACATGGAATGTGCACATTGCAAATTTCTACGAAAAATTGCAATGCAATAATGCAATGAAATTGAAATTGGTCACCTGGTAGCGTATGTATACGCGTATACTGCCTTGTCATTGTCGTTTCGGTCGCTTATATAAATATCTTTCGTCGTCTATTGTTGTTACTTAATTAGAGTTACAAATTGGGGAATCGACTTTCAGATTTTTCTCAACACTTCGCTTGCACGTTGTGTTCAATGTGGTGAAGATTGAATCCATGTTGTGATGTGCTTTTGGTTCTGCTGGGCGGTATTTTACTTTTCGTAGTGCTTTTTGTCGTATGAAAGGAAAGGAGACACGTGGCTGCAGAATTACAAAAGGCTTAAAGCATGGTATAATCACGTTTTAAAATGTGCAAAATTTGCTATTCACTCTTTGCTGTTTTTTAAGGTGCACATATTTTTATTGAGGGTTTTAAAAACGGCCAAACTGTGGGCTTATTACGTTTTCAAAAAGGCAAAAATATACTCTCTGAACTACTGACGTTTTAAAAATGATCAAATCGTTCTACTAACACGTTTTAAAATAAAGCAAATATACCTACCTATGTTACTGACTGTTTCAGACAAGTGAAATTGGTCTGACTGTACTTATTTGAGAAGTGTAAAACGTGCATTCTTTAAATAATATCTGCTTGTAATTTGGAAGCCTATACTGCGAGGACATGTAAAGGTTGTATGCTGCGTGGGAGGCCCCTGGACCAGGTTTTTGAATGTTGTTCCTTGACTAGGTTAGGACTGCCATGCTTTTCTTTCACACTACACCTCCACCCCAATTATAAGCGTTAAAGAAGGCCACCACCACCGCTTGAAGTTTACTAAAAGGAATTATTTTGTGGAAGGAGTAGGAAATCAGCTGATTCTCATCTCTGTTGCTGTGATTGTGTGATTACTGTGACTTGTGAGTGTGATTGCGTTCCTTTGAGGGGAGACAATGAACTGGTGGAGAAAAAGCTCGGATGCGGAATTTGAAATGGTCGGTGACGGCCGACGGGGATGCAAAAGCTGCTATGTCTCACTACAAGAAGGAGGAAGCCCGTCCATTTAATTCCATTTAAGCCAGAGTCTGTATTTCCCTGAGCTCCGTGTATCCTTCCATTCATCATTTCAACTTCAACCTTTTCCCATTCACCAGTCACATTCAATGGCTTTTCCCTTCCTACGGACACTCATGTGAGGCACATACGTCTGTGGAAGCATTGTAGGTACTTCCTACTTCTTTTCTTATTTTTTTCCATTCCATTCCTTCTTCCTTCTTGTAACTATTGTAGTAAAGCATCCGAGTTTAAAGTGCAAAGAAGCAAACCATAAAATAAAAGCAAATAAATATATTGTCACTCTACTTTACATGGGTGGGAAGGTATTAAACATTTTTTTAGGAAAGAGTGAACAACTCATTTGTGCTGTTATTTTGTTTTTTACCCCTGGTCTTTACATAATTCTGATTAATAAACAAACAAAAATAGGGAATAGCATGTGCTTTACATTTTACATCAGCAGAAGCAACAGTTGTGTTGTACGCCGTTGGAATTCGCTGGCAGTGTTTTGATTGTTTTATGATTTATACATGAATTTGTGAATTAATGAAAATGTGCCGTGATTCCTGTTCCTGCTCTTATTGTTCCTTCTTATTAGTGTGGGAGTTTGAATCTTGTTCCTTGGATGGGCAGCTCTCCAACCCAATTGACTAATTGACACGTGTCTTTGGTCGGAAAATAAAAATGGAAATATTTTGTGACGTATTGCACGTATGTAGGTACTTATCTCTGTACACTTGCTCTAGTAAATGTCTGTATTTATAGTAGTCACCTCAGGGCAGTATACACGTTGGAATGAGTCAGTTGCGTAGCTGTAATTGGGTTTTGGAAATTTTAATTTCTAATTAATATTACACATTTAATTTATTACGTCATCCCTTGGCATTTCCGCTTACTTCAAATTATTATTACTGAGTCCTACGTTGACTCTCGCTAGCTGCGGAATGAGGAAATAAGGAAAGAATAAATATTTTTGAATGTGCTAATATACAAAGCTGTTATGGCTTTGGAAGATAATAAGAGATATTGCAAATTCAGCTTTGTGTAAAGTGTTTGTGGATAAAACCTTCAAGTAATTACATTATTTTATTTGGTCGGGCTCGGGATCTTGTTGTTGTTGCATATCCCTGTGAATTTTTAATCGACGGAAAATAGCAGATTATAAATATTAAAATGTTTTATGTGTACATAATTTATTATATTCGCAAATATTGAATTTTTATGAAACGATGTCGCGAAGTTTGCAATTAATTAAGAGGTGCCTTGTAAATACTGCGGTAGAGGAGTTGGACTAAATCGAATGAATTAGTTTAAAAAGCACAAAAACATTATATTTAACAGCCTATTAAAAATGCATCTAAATTTTACATCTGGAACCAGTTCTTGTATATATGAGGTGACATAATGGGTAATATTGAAACATGCCTTTACCTGTGTACATGCATTGCATGGCTTATTGTTAGTTTTGATTTCATAAACAGCACCAGTCAACCAGCCATGATGCTGATGATAACTATGATTATTATTATGACGACGTGGTTTTGGTTTGGTTTTGGTCTGCCGTCGATTGTGCATTGTCCATTGGCATTATTGTAGATAGCCGTTAGTTGCTTATTAGGTTGGACTGTATAATACTCCGTAGCTGTGGGTGTAGGTGCAGGTACAAAAATAACTACTTCTCCCATATTTACAGGGATTTGTGGATATAGGCACTCGCACATTGTTGTATCGCCAGTCTTGATTTGATACGTTGATATGATTAGGATGAGGAAAAATGATGTGGAGGCCTGTGTGGCTGAGTACTGCAGTTATTCCCGTTGGTCCCGTTCGCCGTCGGCCCCGTGCATACGTCTTTAGTATTTCGTCTCGTAGATAGCAGATTATGACTGTAGTGGCTGGGAGAGCGTCAGAACGCAGCGTAACAAGGACTAACCTACATTCCCATTCTCAACCAGCCAATTTCAATTCAAATGGCAAATTATATAATACACGGATTTTATTATTATCAGAGACTGGGAAGCTATATAGCGTAGCAGAGTCCATCGTGCAGTATGCAGAATGTAATGATAACAATGGGAATAAAAATAAAATTGCAAACTTAATTGAAATAGGTCGCGGATGCAGACAAGCAGGACGTAGACGATTTATGTCTGTCCCTCTCTTTGCTTCTTACATCCCCACCTGCACTGTGTTCTGTACCTATAAAAAAAAACTTTTTTTAATCAGCTGACTCTGATTGTGTCATACTGTCTAGTCTGCCTGCCGTGAAACTCCGTTGCAAAGAAAAACCGTTTCCTGGTCCACGTCCGTTTTAATTGGCTTTGACATTGGCATTGCATTTAGGTGGGCTAAAATTATCTGGGCTACATTTACATCTCTAATGTTTGTATGGAAGGCCAAAGTCCAAAAAGATTTACCGCTGCATGATTTTGAATTTTGTACATTATTGTCAGCAATTTGTTGTTTTTTTTTAAATGATGGTTACATAAATGGTCATTTAAATTCGTTGAGTTTATCAGTATCAATCGTCACTACTTGTAGATTAAATTCGTAAATAAAATTAATTTACAACATCTGTGCTTCTGTTTCGTGTCGTTTTCAAAATTCATTTTTATTTCTAATGTATAACGCACATGTATGATTTACTGATATTTATGTGAACTTGGTTTACTGTTTGATATTTTTGCTTTTAGACACACAAGCAAAAGACTAAGACCTAGAAATAAAAAAAACTAATAAATGTAGCATAGGTAGTTAAGTACTGGGTACCTAGGTACGTACAGACAATTCTGTAATGTGAGCTATGTTCTGTTTGCTTTGAAAGTTTGACAGAGAAATACAAGCTGAGGTCATATTTGTGGAATGGAGATGGAAGGTTTCTACAGACAGATATTGACAGTATTGACATTTGGATTCCTCACAGTTTACAGCTCGTTTTCGTACGGATTGGACCATTATTGGATACATCTGTTGGAATTGAGAGATCCAAGTTTTAAATTTGAAATGTAAAACTAAAACTACCCGTGTTGTGCTTCAGTTGGCCTTGGCCTTTCGAACGTCAGGCTTAGCCCCATATTTCCTTCCTTCCCTCCTTCAATTCCAAGCCAAATAAGCTAATAAAGGGTGAGAGTGGAAGCTCTTTTTCTTGAATTCAATCCATTTACTTTAGTCCTGACTTGTATAGTGTTGCAGTAAAAATAGTCTGTCTCCGTCCTTGAAGAAGTCTCCAAGTTATCGCCTACCTGACAGCGACAGCCAGAACCAGGTCAGATACAGACTGAAGTTTAGCTGGACCAGAACCGGAACATAGCATGTCAAATTAAAGCCCAATCGCTGCTATTTGTATGCTGGGCAGGCATTGCCATGGTTCTTTGACAAGCCAGGGCAGGTCGAGATAGATTCCTTGCCAATTGGGTCACTACTAAAGAAACTTGCTTCCAATTTTCTTCTCTTCATATGAATTAGTTTTTTCCCATTCCTATTGCCACACTAAACCTTCCTGTCTACATGTACGTTGACAGTGTCTGACTTTCTGAACATATTAGGATGCACGATGCACCTCCAAAAACTCACTGGCACTGTCTCTGATGTTTCCTCTGATACACATGAACTTGAATGAATGTGGAGCTCAATAAAAAAGTGGTGTAGATACGTGAATATGCATCTTCACAATAAATAGGAATTACGAATTTTTTACAGCCTTTGAGCCGTACAATAATTTGAGCTGTAATTGTGCTCTTTAAATTCCGCTGGCTCAGCTGCTAAACGTTGCGCAGTAAAACTTGGAATTTGGACTACGATGCTATTTGAGCAATGTAGTACGTTTCGAAGAAAGTGTAAAAGACTTGAGTAAAACGGGCGTAACTGGGCTATTGTAAATCACTAGGACAAACTACTACAGCTAGGTCAAACTAGGACACCTGGAAGTTGCCACATTTCCACA
>JAQFZC010002306.1:0-23793 GCA_034695205.1 Dicyrtoma fusca | reverse complement strand
ACTCCATATTTCCTTTTTGTACAAACACCCTTTCCCAATCAATGTCAGCGTCAGTCCCAGTATGACCGCAGTAGCGTATCTAAAAGCATTTTAATTATAAGCGAGGACACATTTTAACAGTAGAATGGATTTTTGTCTACATCTTTTAACTTCAAATTAAAAATCAAATTAAAAACCCATTTTGAAACTGTGAAGTTTAAAATAGCACTCTTTTACTATACATATACCTATAACTCTAATGTGTTCCAATAGTTTACTATGAAAGTGTCCCTAATTGTACCTTGCACCCGCTTGGAATGGTATTCAAGAGCCCGTAACTACTCGAGCACAATCGTTTAGGATTTTTGGAACTAGCATTAAAAGAGACCCGGAAACTATTTGATCTCCGGACAGTAATCAATCCCAAGTAACTAGTTAGTCTAGGAAATACAGTGTTACTACTGAAGGCGCATTTGAATGTGTTTTATTATTCAATTTTATCCACAACACTACTATGTACTAGTATAGAGTAGTGTTTTTGAATAGGCAATGGAACTGCTGGGTGGTTTGCTGGATACGTTACTGGTTCCAATCAGTGTCAATGCAGTACTACAGCCTACATTTCTCTCCTTTAAATGCGTCTCTGGAGGCTTTTTACAGATATGCATATAGGTATAGAGGTTGCATTATGGGTGCTCGGTATAAACGCCCAACCCCAACAAACAAAGATTAAAAGTTTGCGTCGTTTTTCCTCTGACTTACGGGCATCTGACGACATTCTCCGTAGTATTCGATGTGAAGATGCTTGTTCATGGTATTCTTGCACTCATCCATGTCTTCCAGGCAGATACAACGGGAACGGTACAATTCACAGTCACTCTCCCAAGTTTCGTTGTAGTTGCTGCATACCTGCGGCCATATAAAATATTTTTGAGTCAGAAAAATGTTAAATTATACTTGAAGCATTCGACTCAGAGTCATCATTTGTTTGTGAAGTGAGTGGCACTCTTTTGAAGTTGAAGTTGACAATCCGATTGAAGAAAATTTTGTTTTCTCTACACCACATAAGTATGTTATGTTATAATTAGGCATATGCAACTTGTATTTAAAGGATTTCTAACTTCAGGTAGAGAGTTAAGAGCATAGTTTGTGTCGACATACCCGTCGGCGGAAATCAGCTTCAGTGGGACACGTTTTCATGCAAACACATCTTGCTTTGCCCTGTACAGAGGGAACACACTCACGTCCGGGTCCACATCGTTTATTCTCACATGGGTCTGTGCACAGGGAATATACATACTCAATGAAGTCCATATTAAAAGCACACCTTGCCATATGATCAATGAATTACGAGTGCAAGCTCCATCAATAGCTATAAATCGTCAGGAGTATAAATGCAAAGTGGCATAAGTCTATTTTCTCCAGTAAAAGCAATTACAGTAACCTTCTGCGTAAATGGATGGACTTAGGCACCTTTGCATCTACACCGGTGATATACATGTTTACTTTCTCTACTTTTACTTTTTACTCCGCTGTGTATCTGAACATGCATAGTATGAATGCTGTACCATGTAATTTACTGAATAATGGTATGCAGTAATTATTCCAGTAAAATAATGTGCGTAATGCAGATAGAGAAAGAAAGAAAGTACCAGGAATATTTTCATTATCACTGCTGGCTGCTGCACTCAGTTCATTCTCTTCAATTGCTTTCAATTCAGCTTCCAATTCTTCACGTGCTTTCATTCCTTCCTCCAATGCAGCATTTTGTGCGAGCTGACCCTCCACTGTCTCTACTTCCACGGTGGGCGGAATGTCCTTCTGTCTCTGGTGACGAATCCTCTTCTTTTTCTACACGAAACATACCATTGCATTGAGATCACTTCATTTGCCAGTCTTTTTCAAGGATGTACAACGATGCGTTATTAGTAGAACGACGAATTTCGATCAAAAAGTAGCAAGATTAAATGGTAATTGTATGTACATATTTGCTGATTTTTCCAAGAACCCTTACCGTTTTCTGTCCGCTCCCTTCAAAGACTAGCAATGCAACCACAAATAAAATCAACAGTGCCTTCCGCATCTTGACTCAGCTGAAAAAATACAACAATTAAAATTGATTAGAGTTTACATTTGGTAGCAGTACTCCTGGGAACGACTAGATATTGAAATAATAGCATCTTTAACAAACTACTCGTATGTGATGACACTACTGTGGTGGAATTTACTTTTCTCAAAATACACATTTACATTCCAATTTATTCCTCAAAGCCACCGCACCTTCCAAACCTCAAGAAACATGGGTATAGCACAACTTTCCAACATTGATTCAGTTGTCCGCATGTTTGTCATTCCGTCAGTTAGATGCTCCAGCTAAACCTCAGTGTCTTTGAATAATTAGCCTTAATTAGGTGGAAATGTCTACAAAGGCGGAAAAGACATGAACTAGTACATGTAGATGTGCTCATGGAAGTAGAAATTAGAAATGCTTGTTGCATGTATGAACTGAAGATGAGTGAAGTGGAAGTTTCGTGTGTGTTCCTTGGAATAGAATTGATTTGTCTTCTTGTGGGTTGAGTGGAAGTTATTTAATTGGATTACTATTCTCATTACGATCACATACTATCGGTACTGAACAAATTACAAGTTTTGACTATAGCCGTTCCTTTTCCATTTTGTATTTTAGTTTCTATTTCTCGTGTTAGGGGTATATACATACATTACATGATTTGTTTTTGTTCGGTTTGGCTGGTTAGTTGGTTTGTTGTTCGTCGCTTTTCTGGTGAAATGCAAATGCACATATGTACACACTTGGTTAAAGGGAAATAGAAATATTGTTTGGGAGTACTCAGTATTCATATTGGATCCAATCTTGCATGTCTGCCTGTCTGTCTGTATGGGACTGGATGTCTGATTGTAATTGTAATGTGGTGTATCAAAGAGAAAGTTTAAATTTATCTCTTGAGATGGGAAGGCGGGGAGAAAGAAGACGTGGTCTTGTGTGCGTATACTTATATTCCTCTACTTCCGTCTCTCTGTCTCTCTTTCTCTTTCTGTACCTCTGAGAACTCTTCTTCCTCAAATCCCACACCAAATGACAATCACCGCCAGAACCACAAAGTACAAGCAGAAGGACAAGACCAACTTGTACCTAATCTACTTTGTAATAATTATTAATATCCCAAAAGATCACATTTCCATTCCAATTTGCACTTTCTCTCCATCTCCATTCTCAATCCAGTGACCATTAATCCCGGGAACCATCCGTGCTCACTCTCCCTATTTACATCTCACCCCATGCCACCCTCTCCGGTAATCTACCGGCTTGGAAATATCCCTTTAAAAATGCATCGTACCGCTTTATCTCTCCACTCTACTATGCATTTTCCTCCCAGTGGCAGTTTTCATCCATACAGTCGCTAAAAATAATGAGAATCAGTGCCTATCCACATCCACCTAATTACTTCCTTCTTCCAACGTAGTCCAACAGCTACATTATCTGTACTTTCATTTCATTATACTTGGGTTGCTCTGGGATTGAAGATGGGAAAGCGAAAGGTACAGAGACAAAGACAACAGTGACAGATACATCCAGACGCCCACCAACCACAATCTAATTTAGTAATTACTCCACCAAATTCAGGCAATACACGTTTCTCACGTCCCACACACCGTTCACGTCCTTCTTCCCCTGCCGTGCCTTGCACTGTGCACTGCCATGAGTGCCGTGGCCGTAACGATGACGATGAAACAATACAATACGCATAGTGTCTATGAGTGAGCACCGAACTGGCAGTGGCAAGGGAATTCCGTTGTAACCTTTCTGCTCAATCCTAAATTCTCCAGCCCGTCCTTGTGCTCTCACTACAATTACAGATGCCGGGAGACCGGAGTGGCCTGGAAGTGGAGGAGACCTGGGATTGGGAGATGCAGTCGTGTCATGTGTATAGTCCTAACATGAACAAACTGTCCCACTCTCTGTCTCCAGCACTAATTATGTCATGTACATATATCCGCCGGTTCTCCCTATATACACCTATAGTTATAGAGGGAACTCCCCCTATGTAATTATTTATGTAATGTAAAGTCCATTGAGTGGAGCAATCTGCCTCGACTATAAAATAAGTGCAGGTATGTGCCTCATTTCCCTAACTAACTACAGTCATAGTTATAAGTACGGTGGGAGATAGAGCGACAACCCCACTCAGCTCTAATCACTAATTGTAAGTGGTTTGCATGGATGGATAAATAATGTCCCGTTCCTGCTGCGCCACCAACTCCTGCACTGTACTCCACCTATATGTACATGCAGTCTGTACACTTGACTCGGAAATGTGCCTCCTTGTATGGTCTTATGGTCCTGCTCCTTGTTTTGGTTGTGTGCTTTCAAGATTTACATCCTGTCATGTCACCCAGCACAGTCTTTCTTTCCACGGAACTATTTTGGGTGGAAGTGCTAGGCCAGTCATAGAGAAGATACAACGTACGGTAGGTGCAGCGTACATGTACATATGTGTCGAGGTGAGCTTGCAGTTCTTGCACAGAAATGAAAATCTTCTCCCCACAACCGATTTCAAATCTGGGAATCCTAACCACGACCAAAAACGATCAAGGATCAACCCCAAGTTTATTTCAAAAGTGCAAGATGAGAATACGATATGGCATTTTCTGTGCGTCTGTACGATATCTACCCTACACAATCTTTCCCCTTACTTGAAGGCATGGGGAGATGAAACAAGGAAAAATCAAAGTCAAAATCAAAGTTTCTAAAAATAAATTATTCTCCCGTAATGTTTTTGCTCGTTTATGTCCGCATGGCTTTCATCTTTCCATTTCTTTTCTTTTAAACTTCGACTTTTGGTATTTTGTTTTGAGTAGTTCTTGTTCTTGACGCTGCTGACTGGGACTCAAGTGAGTGGTGAGTTATGATTTTTGGATGTTGTCTGTCCATGTGTCAATGAAGTGAAGTGGCAGTTGGTTCAGCTCCCTTCGCTCTATGACCAGACCAAGAGGAGATCCAGTCAGTTGCTTACTGTACCTTTCAATACCTCCATTTTTCTCCTTGAGTTGCAACTAAATAAAATGACGGCAGAGATAAAGAAAAGAGCTGACTAGTGAGATCAGATATCTGTATTTAGGACTGCTTTGAGCTACCTAGTAGCCTTTTCCCTCCGACACCAACAAAACCTCTTGATTATGATTCTAATTCTGATCTCAATCCTACAGATAATATCCTAATCCTAATCGCATTTACGTACTAACCTTATCCTTTTCCCCAAAGCAGCCAGGCCACAGTTAGTTTTAGGGATTTCCTACACACATTGCCCCACAGGTACTTTTCCATTTTGAATTCCAATTCATTCCAAATTGGAATGGGAATTAGATGAAGCCATGGAGCCCTATTTTCCTTTATTGGCTTGGAAGGGGTTATGTGTACATACAAGTAGTATGATGGATATGAGGCTCTCATGAATCTTTCTTTTACCCTCTCCTTCCAGCAAAGTACCTACAAGCCTACGGTGGCAGTGACCTACTAAATGTTTATACCCCAGCGTCACCTTAAATACCTAATGCGCTCCAGTCAGCGTTCTAGTCCCAGCTCTAACACCATACCAGTCTAAAGTACCTATCTACTAATAAATTAATAAGTGCCTACATTTCCACGTCTCGTGTGCAAAATTCACTCTACTCATTCCAAGCCCAAGTACCTACCTCATTCATATATAGACACTAACTAATTTCTCCCCGCTTACAAGCCCACGCTCACATTAATAAACATTTTTTAAATTAATAATATGAATGTGCAAATTCTAATTTAGTATCTGTTTCTCGTTTGGTCAAATTCATATTCTCAGAATGGAATGCTAATGGGCGTGATTACAATTTTCTATAAATTTAGAGTAGGCGACTGATTTCGGAATCATAAAATTTATATGTATTACACCATTGCATTGACTATTTCCTACATGCTATTAGCGTTTTATACCAGTATAATGATGCAGAATCGTTTTGAATTTGAACTGGAATGTTCCCTTGCTTAATGTAAGCAAGTGAATGAGTGAATGAGTGAATGAATGAAAAGGACTAGGAGTGGAAGTGATAAGAAAAGTAACTAAAGGACGAGAGCTAACTGAGCCAAGTGTATGACTGTCTGTTCTACCCTTCTGTGGTATACCGGGGAATGAATTGACGGTGGCCATATGCATACATGAGTCAGAAAAATAAGGAGTGAAGAAGTCAAGGAGAAGAAGTAAAAGACGAAGAAACGAAGAAGTGAAGCATTGGAAGGCTCGTCCTGTTCTAGTTGTCGTCTTTTGATAAGAGAAACAGAAGGGGAAGAGGAAGCATGGTTTCTTCTATGTAAGTCTTCTCACTCAGACTCATCTTCAGTCCAACTGGTTTCCTTTCCCCCCTCTCACTACTGCTCCTTCCCCAAACTCAAAGTCAAAACAAACAAATAAAGACATTGTGTGCAGTGCTACCATACTACCTACTAGGATTGAGCCACTGGCAGAATACCCCACGTGCCCCAAACTCCAGCACTCTCTGTACATTAAAGAGTCCCAACAAAGCATTTCATTTATAATTTCTGCTCCTAAAAGATGTATAAAGTGCCTCCATGGAAGCTTTTCGAGAATTTTTTTTTTGCAAATTCTCTCTGCAATTCTGATGTCCTCTGACCTGAACACCAGGACAATGGCGACAATGATGACAGCGTTCGTACATTTAGCTCTACATGCTAATGGTACTCGGGGACGTTTGTGTACTCAACATTTTATTTCCTCATCCTTGTCGAGCCCATTAGAATGATTATGTGCAGATGTATCTCTCCATCCCCAGTCTCCCTTCCTCAGCCTCCCATATCCTCACTCTAGCAGAACTAGAACTATAGAACCAGAGCCAGAAACAGAGAGCCAGAGCCAGACATTGAAAGACCACAGAGGGATAGCTAAAAAGGACTTTGAGAGAACTTTACATCGCCATCAACACTCCACATGCTTGAAAGGATTACATTATCAAATATTGAATTATCCAATTACATACAAACACACACAACTCTCTCGATCTCATTCGGGCATTGGCAATAGCACCGGCAAAAACCATTGGCACGGGCTTCACTTGACTCTTGACTTGGCTTGGCTTCTCCTCGTTTGCGGGGCATGACAGGACTTGACTCACGAGTCAGATAAGAAAATTACCAAAAATAGTCGCCTATGCAGTCAAGACAAGCAACGTGGTGAATATGCACAGGGCCATGTAAACATAATAAAGGGAAAAGTTTCTTCAACTTTGGAATTTAAACTTTGATCTGGAAACGTAGCTTCGATGCTTGTTACTGTATACCTACATACTCGTACAAGTATACCTATATTAGTACATATATCCAAAACGTCCACATGCTTCTATGGCTCTATCAATACAGTTCCAAATCCAAAATTCAAAGCGACCTCCAGATAATAATAATTATTATGATGAAGCTAACTAGTACGGATGACTATACACATACATACAAATTGGGCCTCATACGAATATGGAGCTCTATGGGCAGATTCTTATGGGGCACTACACAGATATACATATACCCAGGGAGGGAGTAAGGAAAGGAGAGAAGAACGAAGATTCGGAGGAAGGTTATGTGAGATCGGAGGTGTAGACGGGAGTAACGAGGATGGAAGATGACGGAAGAGGAAGAGAAACGGCACGGAAAGTGAAGTATGGTACTGTCTGCACACTTTGAAAAAAGTATAAAAGAAAAATAAATAAACCATAATGCCCTCTTTTCCTCAATTCAACGTTTTTCAATTGAAGGGGAGAAGACAAGGAGGACAAAATAAAAAGAAATGAAGTAAAGAAAGGACATAAGCTGTAAACAGTCAGCACACAAAACAAGGCTCAACAAATCAACCAATCAAATCAAACTATATCTCATCTTCTTTCTAGATCACGGAAATAAAACAGCCCAAAATAATGAAAATAACATGCCATAGGAAAACATGGTCTGTTTTCTTAAATAGATTGTAAGTATGGCTATTTAGATAGAATGTCCATGGGAAAATGATCGTGTGACGAAATGTAAAGAGTAGAGATGTCAACTGGTTATATAACTACCGTAAATCTCCTAAATGATGTAAAGATCGCACATCTCTGAAGGCCACCCACCCACTTGCTTTTAATGTGGAAATTGTGCGGTGATAAACAATTATTGAAATATTCGAAAGATTAGGGAACTAATCGGAGGTTTTCAGTATCCATTTATGGCCTGTGTTCCAGTTCAAATGTTGTAATTATTTAAGAGGACTGAATGGTTGTATGAAAGACAAACTTTCCATCTATCATGTGCATGCTTGGGAACTTCCTTGGCTTTTGACCCAGTCTCGTCTTTAATGCAGTTTGCAGTGCCACTTGAGTCTATAAATTTAGTATGTATGTATTTCATTTTCGTTTTGATTGTGATTGTGATGTTGATTTTGCATCGGAATTACATTTGAAATTGGAAACTGGAGTCCAGCTGGGATAAGTTCAAAAGTGGGAAATGGTATAGAACTCTTAGAAATGTAGGCATGTACATAGGTATGTATATTTTCCAAGTAAATCAGACAGTAAACACTGCAGAATGCTCTCTGTTTCTGAGTCCTGTACGCGAAAGTTTAGAGTGTGTATAAAATATAAACACAAAGAGTGTGAGGATGGAGATTGTAAATGTTTGAATGACCAACTGACTTGGAGTTGGCTTCGTGTCGGAGGTTGGTTGAGTGGGAGTGGATAGTTTAATTGGAGTTGGAGTTGATGTTGTAGGTCGACTTTCTGTCGGCTCGTAACATTAAAGATGAAGATTATTTTGTGCACACTTTGCCTCTAATTTTCTAATCTCAGGCTCTTTTCTATCGCTATTTCCTTCCATTTACTTCTTCACTTCTGCCCTCCACTGAACTCTGCACTATTTAGATAATAATATACAGAAACATGGGAGAACGTGTGGCTGTGGCTCTGAATGTGAGTTCATCTCCTTCTGTTATGTTTTCTCGGCTCATCCTAAATCCAAATCCTAAGCCAGTCCCCTTTTCTCCCTTCACATCTCTCTACTTCAATCTGTCTCCCATTCAATTTAGCCCAACTGAAACACTACCACACCACCATTGTATCATTTCAACACCGACACACACATACAATCTCTCTCTCTTTCCCTCTCTCTACACATGTTCTCGACTAAACTCTGGAAAGGAAAAATGGTTAGTTCTGCAAGGGCTGTATTTAGTGTGAATTGGGAAGCTGAAAGTTTCGCTCTAATAAAGCCCTGTCTACCATTTTTCGATACAAGGTACAAGATGAACCAAGAAAGCACATCCATGACCATTCTTGATCCTTGAACACATGGACCTGGACCAGAACACAGTCAAGAATTATTGCATGGCATGGCATTGACGGCATTAATAGGAGTGCTTCTCAGCAGAGCAACACGTTCTTCCGATATCTGTTGAAACGACTTCAATATTACTCACTATAGCGAGGTAAAGGAGGCCATGGAAAGTCAAGAAAGTAATTGTTATAGTTCCGCAGAATCCTATAGCATCACCAATAATTACATCTTAAAAATCATTCTACGATCCTATGCGTATAACCTTTAAATTCTAGAAGATGAAGATACGCTGCCATATACACTTAAAAGCTACCTACTCCCTGCTGCTTACTTGAAATAAAGGTTGAACTACATCTAGAGTTGCTCAAAATTTAATTCCAGGGCTGCATTTTTCTCATTAGGGAACAGAAGACGCACTTTTAATGGAAAAATGTGTTTCAGAATGAACTAGAACTCCATTGTGAATGTAAATTCACAGATTGTATGTATATACATGGGTCATAGGGCCTACGTGTGCTTAATTATAACTGATACTATTAAGAACATTAATAAAACCTACTTTGAATGCTTTATGTAGGGTTTTTGTAGGAATAACAAGCACGATATGGAAGGTAGGTACAGAATAAACTTAATGTAGGTGATACACCAAAAGTTAAATAACTTTAAAGCTAACTGTTGACTGGAGCTTGCATTGTGTAATTAGCTTATTAGTTACGGTAACTTTAAGGTTGTAAGGAAAGAACAAAGTTTGTCAAAATACATAAGACTGGCTACTGTGTTAATGTCCGTGGATTCTACGCAAAGTAAAAACCGGAAAGAGTTTGAGGCCCTTAAACTATCTGTGACCGAAGTATGATAATAATTATTGCGGTTTCGGTTTGAAAAGTGGCTTACGTAAGAACTGCGTTGGCACCACTACCACTCAACTACAGGTCATTCTCATTTGAATTAGCCGTAGAATGTTTCTTCCACATTTTGATACTGCTGCTTTTCTCTTTCTCCATACAATGCCTGTGCAATGTCTAGCAACTATGTTTAATATGCCATTTGCCTTCGTAATAATAAGTGAGTGCGTCTCTGTGTGACTACTGTGCGTGCCTTAGCTGGTTTTGGAGTCTAAAGTGTAGCACTAGTGAAGATATATGGACAGGGAGGACACGAGATGAGACATGTGTAGTATCCGTACAAAAAGAATTAACTGGCTCAAGAGATTTCTTCAGCCCTACAACTATAACACATCCACTTCTCCATCTTCCCATCCGAAAGTTTGGCGGAGATGAGAAAAGGCACGTTGCTTTCAAATTAGAATGAATAAGAGACCTTTGACTTCCTCGTCCTTTCTGGATTTTTTTTCGCCCTTCTATTCTAACGGATATACGAGTATCTCGTGGTCATTGTGTATACATACATATCTGCACTAGAGACGTTGCTCAAGTTGTGTCTGCGTTTCAATTTAAATGAGCATTTGTACCCCCTTTCTAAACTATCAGTACAAGTGAGCACCGGTCCATGGTTCTTTCCAACCCCAAATATCCTAATCGTAATAGCTTCCTAGTTTTTTGCCCATTTCCCCCCTCGCTTTCTTGTATTTTTTTTAACGACTCCCTTCCTTGTTCTTTGTTATTATTAGTGAGTTCCGTTATTCACTATTAGTGGGTGTTCTAGTGTGTGCACCCAGTAGTGTGCATATCTGTAGATGGAGAATAGACGAGGGGCAGGGTGAGAGGGGGGGGGGGATTACTATATTAATTAGTAGGTACGTGCGATCCAGTAAATTGGTAAATTATAAGAGGCTCGTGGGAGTTTAAGGAGCGGGAGATTGAGTTATTTTTGTCATGTTTGTGTCTTACGTGGCGGCGGTGGAGGAGTTGTTTTTGTTTTGGACAAGAAGACTGTCTTCCCACATCTCCATTGCACTTCATATTCACTCCCTTCATTCCCCCTTCTGCTCTCAAATGATTTGCTCTCTCAGTCTATGTCCTCGCACACATGTGTCACATACTCTCATATCAACTTTTTTCCCTTTTTTTCGTTTCCTCTTTTTTTTGGCTTTTTTATGCTTTTTCTCCATATTGAAATGGAACTGCCAGCCACTTACTTCCTTCCTACCCCCTTTATTCGGATCCCCAGGAATTCCTCTGCTTACTATGTGGGCCTATTTACGTTTTAGGTGGCTACCTACTTGAGGCATTTAATGCGAGTACAACAATAACCGTAAATCTCTGATCAAGCTCCTTGTGATTGAGTATTTACATACCGTATCCCAATCCCAGCATTTAAATTACTTTATTACACAAACGGTAATTTAAGGGTTGAGCACACAAAGCATGATGAAGGAATTTTATTGCTTGAATCTTACTAAATGTATTATGAAAATTCTTTTTTCTACAGAAAGTGTAAAAATAGACTTTAGGTGGATAATATAAAAAATGTAGGCATATTTAAAAAATGTTTCTATTTGATTCACCGATTTTGTGAGCTTATATGTGTGTAACTTCAAATTGAAACTGGTGAATGTATGGGAGCTTAAACTAGATCGAGCAGTAACTATTTTTAGAAATGGATTTAGAGGAAACTAATAAAAGATTTACGGTATGTGCGGAGGGTCCAGTTCGGAGTACCCGTGCTTGAGGAACTAAAAAAGCGAAAGACGTCTATGACTTGTTCTCCTCGGGTCACTCTAACTCCATGCCTTGAATTCCCAGTTTACAATTACACTCTATTTATTTCCCGCACATGCATTTATGTAAGTCGATCCGAGTTTATGGGTATAGAAGCCTGTATCTGTCCGTGGTCTATATGCCCTGGTGGATACTGTAGGTATAGGTGGGTAGTTTAGGAAAGTGTAGTAAGTGCTTCGATTCCACTCTACTACTTCTTAGCCTTGATGGTGTGTGGGTCATTCTTCTTCGTCTAGTCCTGCCTGTGTGCTGGGAGAGTATAAATTGTGAGCTGTAGTGGTGGTTGGTGTTGGGAGTGAATGAAGTGGCTGACTGGGACCGGAGTAAAGTGGAACATGTATTGGACTGATGCTGGACTCTGGAAGCACGTCTGATCCGAGCCGAATTTCCGAATTTCGGTTCAAGTTTCCTATACTTTACAATTTACAGTTACAGTCCAAGCACTTCTCCCATAACATTTCTCAACGTCACTTCACAGTCCTTTTCACTTCATGTTCAATTTACAATTTCCTACGCTCATATTCTCAACAAGTAATGATACTGCCAGCCCCACTCCCGCTCCAGTCTCCAGCTGCCCAACCACAACGGCAACGACAACGGCAACCACTGTCCCATGTCCACTCAGTTGAACTCCCGTCCATATCTCCGTTGGTTGACATGCAAGCGACTACTTTTACTACCCAACTCTATGCATCTTCCCCACCAATATCACCAGCAACACTTTCCAGTTTACACTCACTGAATAATGCTGCCAAGAATTCCGTCGCCCACTTACGTCCCATGTCATCTATTCAATTCTCGTCCATGGAACGTCCGCCACTTTCTCCCAACTCAATACCAACTCAACATTCAAACATTCTCTTTTATTTTCCCTGTATTTTCAAAACTCATCCTCATCTAAAATCATACTTGTTTCTTCATGTCTGCCCATCTTTTCAGTCTTTCCGTCCTGCCTATCTCTGTACGTTCCTACAGACTGCACAATTTAATTAAATTCTGAGGTTCCAGTAAGAACACAAACGTAGCAGCTTTTTCCTTTTCTCTCCATTTCATTTTGCATTAGAGACAGAGAGAGAGAGAGAGAAATAGAGAAAGAGAGAGCATGAGGAGGTATCTTTAGATGCGTGCATTTGTTCAGAATGAGAGATAGGAATTCAGAAGCACCCTTGCACATGAGAGACATTACTGACTCTAAAAGTGATATAAAGTTGGAAAAAGTTGCGAGGAAATAAAAAGGATCTAAAGCGGGTAAAAGTGAAACCAAAGTAATGAAGAAATGAAAATACATAGAATAATTGTTGAAGCCGAAGCTGAAAGTGAAACTGATGGAGGGCTAACACGATGACCGCTCATTTCCTGCCCCAACTTTTCTGTCTTGGTCGCCTGATTATGATAAAAGTTGGGTGGTTGAGTGAAACAGAAAATATTATCTAACATAAAAAGGAGTCGAGAGGACAGGAGCGGGATGATGGAGCCTTTATTTTATTTTCTATACATTTTCCTTCACTTAACTTAACTTAGACTTTGGCTTTGACTAAAAAAGAAAAGATAGCATTGGACATGACGTGCATATCTCTATTATTGTGCTGCCTTCAGATTGGATGGAAGAAATATTTTGGATTCCGGAAGAGCACATTAATATAGATGAATGATTTATATTCTCTATTCCTCTCCGATTCCCCGTCCCCTTTCACCATCTGCATGTCAGTGCCTATCTATGTACAGCATACTATATAGAAACGTGCAGAGTGTGCCGGGCAGTGAAGTGGAGCAAAGTAATACAATGACGAGGTAAAAATGAAAACTAAAACTAATTATAAGAGAAAATGTCAATTTATATTTTCACATGAAATTCCTCGTTTGTTTTCTTACACATTCTTTCTATCCTTCATCTTCCCTACGCGTTGCGTTCCCCGTACACAAGAGGGGAAAAAAATAAATGGAAAGCAACCAATGTAACAACTATACAGCATAAAACTCTATGGAACTAAAAGAACCAACGAGCCAACGAAATTCCAAGGCTAGAAAAAACTATTAACTATAAGAAACTAATGGAATAGCGAATCTTTGTGTCTCAAATCCCAAGAAGAAGTAAAGCTAATTCTATCACTCTGTTCTGGAAATATAGAGCTAAATTCGTCGCAGAACTACTGACAAGTTTCAAACCTGTGTGCTGCCCTATATTTTACTCTTTTCTAACAACAATTAAATGCCTGCCCACTTTTAATGAGCTTCCTAAAAAAGCAACCTGTCTTTTTATATCCCTTTCTATAGGTAATGCAATTAATCGCAATTAAATACGAAAATGTCAAACTACGACAGCTAAAATAATCGTATTGCTAATAATAATAAATGGTTGTCGAAAGCTGGAGGATAGTGACTAGGTCATAGTACAGAGAAGGAGATTCACTTACATATAGGAAATTCCTCGGCAATCCTGTGCCACGTGCGTCCTCTTCGTCTTGTAAAGTTCTAACAGGTTTTTTCACTCCTCGTGAGAAATCTGATAAATGAAGTAAGTGTAAAGTAGACTCTAGTTTGTAGTTTTGTAGTTTCTTGAATGAAATAATAAATTCTCCTCCCGCTCGACACCTTGTCTTGTCTTGTCCTCCCTTCGTTGGCGTTTGTTTGACTTGTGCGGAGACTTCGGGTTAAAAAGTAGAAGAAAGTAATAGAGGACGGAAGCGGACGGAACTCTTCTCACACTCCGTCCAACTCTCTCAACTTTGTCTTTCCTTGACTCACTCACGGACTGACTAACTCTCCTCTCGCCTTGGCAGGGTGTCCTCAACTGACTGGGACCAGAACTGTGCTAGCAATCGAAATCTCAAATCCGAGGCAACTATAAAGGCAACCAGTGAGTTCTTTACTTCTTGTCTATGAAAGTGGTGGGGAAGTTTAGCATCCAGTTCGACCCACACACACACACACACCACGTTTCACAAACTCATTCTGATCTGAACACTGACATTCTGTATCTGTAGTGAGAACTATCTGTATAGTCCAATTCACTTCAAAATCCTAGCCTATACTATGTACATGTCAACATGTACTGTGCTGCAGTAATACTATGCATATGAGCACGCTACTTACTCTCCGCGAACATCCCCGCTTTTTATTAAGGATACATAAAATCATGTACTTCCCCACGTTTCCGAGCGTTACACTTATTATTGTGGGCTGATAGTAGGGAAGTGCTCGAGAGAAATCTTCTCTATATAATGACTGCATTTACAACATTACAACATTATACAAGTACAAGTCTTACAAGAAGATAAACCCTATTCATATTTTTAACTCTAAAGTCGCTTTTAAAAAAAATGAGTTTTTTCCTTTTCCTCTTGTGGCTGTGAGCTGGGAGATGTACTGGGGGAGGGTACCTAGCTCTAATTTCTGGAACGTTCTTGAAGCATGTTATGATGCTCGGGTATGGTTTACACTGTAGAATGGAGATTTTGTGTAGATGATATAATTGGATGTTATTAGGTGAGTGTGCAATGCGTAAAAGTCCTACATGAATGGAGGTCTAGTTCTTTCAAATCTCTACAATTTCCCACCCTATTTACTATCCACACAGCTTAATAGTAGAACATAATTCAGAGCACTGATGTGAGTGTAATAGTTCCTTGTACATGTGTCCACAGATTGTAGTGGGACGTTCATGTTCTGTCGGTTGGCTCTGGGATGTAAGCACTTACAGGCCTTACATGATATTCAATGTGATTTAAGTCATATATATATGTATATATATGAGTCTGTGTGGCTGGCTTACGGTTCGAACATTTACATAGAAAAGAAAGAGGAAGCAGAAAAGATTTTCTTCCTTCTTCCGCAGTCTTCCACGCACCCACTCCACAGATACGAGCGAGGGCCCCTGCTACCACGAAGCAACCCAAAGGACAGAGAACCAAAACCAAAACCAAATCCAAAAGCAAACGCAAAAACTAAAAGCAAGACCAGCAAACATGTAGTATACCTAGGCAGCTGTAACTCGGGCACTGTACGTAAGGAAGCCCGTGCCAATAAATAAACTTGGAGCCATCCAAAAATGCAAACCTATCAAGTCCATGTAGTGCATTGGAGCAGACAACGAGTACATGTACTTAGGAGAGAGGAAGAAAGCACAGGTTTTATTTCATCAGAGAAACTGTCTTTTTACGAGACAGCACAACTACCACCACCACTACAACACCACCAACACTCTCCACTAATTCATCCATCCACACACACGACACACACAATCAACAACTACAAAACTGCAAACAACCACACCGAGTACCACCACTCAGTCTCTCACTCTCCAATCCCAACGGCTAACGGTAACGGGATCTATAGAGTAGAATCCGTCCAAGAGAACAATGAGCAATGTTAGTACATAATAGTATGTGCTATGCATTTAGGTACAGATTAAATGCCTGTCCGTACTTGTACTATCGTAACCGTGATATTTTGAGGTGATATACAGGCCTTGGTTACGTAGGTACGTGTAAAAAAAAAGTAAACAGATAGATATAACAGTCTTGTACTTAGGTAGGTGAATTCTACACGAATGGGTCCATTCCGTATTTCCTCTTTCCGCTCACTAAAACCAAAAAGCAAGAAAAAGCTACAAGAAAATAGAAAACAGAGAGAGCATAGCCTTAAACAGCAATATATTTTTCTTCAGTGAATTCTTTCCCTTTCTTTCCTCTTGTGTTTCGTTTGCCCGTCTATTTCTATTTCTTATTTTTATTTCAAACACCAAATACAATACCCCATGACACATGGATACACTAGGCTTTGGAGAATGAGATGCGATATGGGATCTAATCGGAGGGAAAAGATGGTGCAGCAGGGTTTTAAAGATAGAAGACGGAGAGAATAAAGGCTCTTATGCCCAAGGAGTCAGTCGTAGGTGTATGCGTGGGTGCTCAACTCCTGTGGTGGCTATACATTGGTTACAAATAAATGCCTGTCTATCGCCATGCAATAATGCATGGGGGAAGACGAGGAAATAAAAGGCAGTTGTCTTCAATGGTTCCTTGTTGTGTTGTTGAATGAATGTATATCTCACATCTATTTTTATATGGGGAAAAAATTCGTCCGTAAAACTCCAGGAAGAGAGACAGTGAGACAAAAGTCAAGTTAAACAAGGTCAGCTGATCATATGAGATTTCTAAAGCTCAAAATCACTTCTTCACTCCGTCTTCCTTCTTGTTGTCTCCTTTCTTTACTATTGCTTCGCGACAGTATTCGAGAACGAGAGAGAGAGAGAGAGAAAGAGAAAGAAATCCTGATAGTTTCGAGTCACATTACATTATGGAGGAAGAGGACGAAAGAGCATTGACTAGTGCCGACGACTGTACCGACTGCCGACAAGCGACTCTTCATCAATTCTTTTATTTATTGCTTTTTCCAGAAATTCCCACATCAAAGCTCCCATTCCATTGCAGTGCTCCAATCCCAGTCAGAGTCACAGTCGGAGAGAAGTCTAACAGAAAACAGAACACAATTGAGCTTCACTACCACACACAACCAGAGCGACAACACACATTTCATTTTTGCCTCTGGATTCTGAATTTTTCAAACTCTCTCTCTCTCGTTTTCCAGCTTTTTGCTTTTCTTCCAGGAAAAGGACAAGCGAACAAATGAACAACTGATGAGACAGAATTCCACTTTCCCCATGCAGCATCCTTCCATTCTTATCTCATCTCCCACAATCAACTGAATCAGACAATCCCAATCCCAACCCCAGTGCCCAGTACCAATTGTACATTGTCAGTATTAAATACAATTCCTACAGATCCACAATTTACATACAATTGGCCTTTCCAAACATTTCCGGACGCTTCGTTTGCTCTCAGTAGGTATTCTGCATTCTTCTAATTGATAATTCTATCTCAGGGTGATTTGATTGCCCGTCATATGAGTGAGTGGTGTTGGAGAATGTGTAAGTTTAAAATCACACCTTTATTAATTTTATAAAATACCTACATAGCGTACATATCTGGAAACATGGAGGGTGTGAGAGCTATGATGTAGTCTAATGCTACGGATACGATGGAGATTTTGTAGAGTTGAAAATTAGAACGGCGAGTGGAAGTATTGAATAGAAGTTAAATGCACAAGTCCTTGCCGCTATCTACGGAGCGTTAGTTTGAACATTTGTTCTATTCATAGTGTAGATCTCCCTGGAGACTCCCTGGTAATAAAGTAGCCTAATAACGTATTCTTCTATTTCAACTTCAACCTTTGCAGGGAGAACACCAAGGAAAAAATGTATGACAAAACATTCATTTATTCTACAGCACGAACGACCAGTACCGAGCAGTACAAGTACTCGTAGAATACCTACATAGCCGTATGATTCTTACCTTCTTGACTTGCCATAGTTGGTAACCGGATAAAACAGTGCACCCTGGCCCAGACTAGTCCGTAACAGAAGTCAAACGAACCTCTTCAATTCCATCCCAATCTTCAACTTTCAAATCCTCCTGTAACTTTTTTTTCCCCTTCCCTTCCATGCCTTCACTGCTTCCAATGTTAAATTCAATGTTAAACGCATCCTTCGTCTCGTTGAGCATTTCCAGCTCAGGCTTGATTGCCATTGTCTTGGTCTTCTATAAGGAAGACTTCATTGCATAATATGCATACAGTAGCAGTAGTGCCTTCCACTCATTGCATGTGAATTTTAATAGAAGACATAGAGAGAGACAGCTAACAAAAATGTGTAACTAACCAAGCCAAGACAAGGCAACGGTTGTGTAGCTAATGATCGGCTTAAATAGAAATTCCTGCCTAGAAATGAGCCTATGATGAAACCTAAAATACAATAAACTGTAGGTTTTACAGCCTAGCTTATTATTTGAGTTCTAGCCTACAATTTACTAGTTAGCCTATTTCCAGCTAAATCTAAGGTGTGTACTATAAATCTATAGCCTACTTTTAGCCTAAAACTCACAACGTTAGACGCTCGTCATTGGTTGTAGGTGTTGGAGGTGCGTACTTACTAGTTTAGTTTGAGTGCACGAGAAGTGCTAGAAGAATATCCCGTCCAGATTCAAGGGACTTAAAGCAACAAAAATAAATGGTAGCTTCGGATAGGTGTACGTATGTATGTAGCTACCTGCAATTAAGACGGAAAGAAAGATACAATGATGCGTTAGATGATTAGACGGTACTGCACTACTGCAGTGAGGCTGAAATAAATAGTACTTTTTTATAATAATTATTACTTGGTCTACTCATATTTCACTTCACATGATACACTTAGGTTGCTCATGGAAGTTGAGGCAGTCTAGTGGTGATGCAATTCTTATGAATTATGATGAAGGTGTCAGGTGTCATATGGCAAGGATATAGCATAAGATCTTCATGAAAGCAACGGTGTTTTGGCCCACGTTCCAGTTTTCATTTGCCCACTAATTCTAATCCTACGCTATAATCCACGGTATATAATTCAGTCCAAAGAGATTATGCAAAGGCTCCCAATATTGCGAAAATTCAAAATCCCCAAAAGATAAAAAGAGTAGATTTATTTATAGCAAATGTGCATTCAGCTCAGTATTCAGTATCTGTTCGTCCCCATCCGAGTTGCCGTCGTGATCTCCATCCCTATTCACTACTTAAAATCTAAAAGATCACCTACAATTACATGTATGTATATGTACTAGATGTGCATGCATATCCCGGAGAACGATACCATAATATTATTATTCTCTCTACTCTCTTTCGTATTTATTTTGGTGAGATAAATCTGCTAGTGTCAAGCCAAGGGAGAACTGCCATGCAAAATCCAGAAGATTCAGAGATTATTCGTATTAAGCTAGACTGGTGAAATATACAGCCAGCAGCTGGCCTTTGACCTCCAGGAATCCTCTTGAAAATCCTTTAATTTAATGGAGAAGAGAGTCCAAAAGTTGATTTTGATTTTGCCAAAGTTTCATATTCAAGAAGATTAAGTGAGGATATGCTCAATAATTCCATAAATAATTTCTGCTGGTGTGCTGGTCCCTGACTTTTCTGACGTATCACGTAACCTCATTTATCTCAGTCTCCGTCCTCACATGTACAAGATGATGATCGATTGAAAGAAAATGCTCATAAAATATAGCCATGGTTCAGCCGTCCCACCCAATGGGATGGAACCACGTCGTGGACGGAAATAGTAAATAAATAATATATAGTCTTAGCGCGTATGCAAATAAATATTAGGATTTATATAATTAATTCATACATTACGAGAAAGGACGAGTCATATATCAATGGAGAAGTGCAGGTCGGCCGTCCAAGTGTGTAAAACGCAGAAACTGAGAATCTCATATTGAGGAATAAAAATTGAGAAATGAATCAGTGCTCCAACTCTGACTGTCGACTGCTGACTGTCATGTCCGGGGATGTGAGTTAAATTAGGCTTTGACTCTCTGCAGATAAAAGGAAGAATATTTAAGCGGATGATGCACTTTTAGCATGTCAACATGAATGATGAGCACAGCAACTGCTGGCCGGCGCGACTCTTCTGGCTCACAAGCTGATACTTTCTGACTTTTGTGTCCGGGCACTCGTATCGTAAATCGTCGTCGTAATCGTAATAGAATTCACAAAGTCACAAAATACTTGGACCAATAAGTATTTACAAATCATATTTCATCCTCAAACTCACCCACCACGCCAACAACTTCTCTCCACATCTCAACTATCAACGTATCAACGCAATGGGCCCAACTAAACTTCCTACCAGCATGTCACTCTCTCAAACTTCAAGTCGCCTTTCTTCCGCTTAGCACATTACATACACACAAATATACATACTCGCACTAGATACAGAATACAACTATTACTATCCCAGCTCCATATACCGAAAATCTCCGAATAGGTTGCTTTTGTACAACAGGGCCATAATACAAAAAAACCTGTAAACATCTTCCACTAAAATTGAATTAAGCAATAGATTGATTCCAATTGACAACTGTACGACTAGACATTCTAAAACTGTGTAAACCACAATGAGTATGTAGGTATATACCTACCTACTTTGAAACTACGGTTAGTTTCCCCGGAATTCATTGCCTACAGAACTTTATTGAACTCCACTCTCTCCTTCCCTATTACGTTTGACATATTACAAAAGAGGAAACTGAGTTCCCGGGTCTACTCGATGTTTCACGGTACTTAAAGTTTGTAGTACCTACATATATACATCCATGTCTGCGTTCGTGCATACAATCTGGGAGTAATCGTAATCGCCAATCAGGACATGTCCAACTTTTTTTTGCCAACAAAGAACGAGTACAACTAATACCAATATCAAAATACCGACCAAGCCTCTTAACTTTGCTTTTCCCCTTTCAAAGGCATATATACATAGAATTCGCATTCAAATTCAGACGTATTTACTTTTAGTCTTGAGACTCTGACAGGCTCAAAAAGCCTTAACAACGTATGCACAGTAGATTGAACCCTTTTACAGATGCGTCTCTTTCTAAAAAGTATAAAAAATGACTTTTCAAGAAAATTTGACCGGACCGTGTGAGGACGTTGAATGAAAAAAGATTCCAAGGCATTTGAGAAGTAGTGATTTTTCTTCTCGTCCAAATAGACACGCAACACACCAACCCCCCAATTCAATTCAATGCATATGCAAATTTTAAGTAAGAAGGTTCATGTCCGCCCGTATTACACATATATTATGATGATGCCTGTGTGTACCCACAGTCTATAGCACTTCCATCCCCATAGCTTACATACATTATACATACATGTATAGGTTATTCCCTATTAAAATTTTTCTCTCAAAGGTCTGAATAAATTGGATGGAATCTTGAATAAACTGACATGAAAAAATATATTATGCTGTGCTAACTCCACTGCACTGGCTACTACTGCTGGCGAAGGAGATGAGATCCGTCATTCATGACACGAGACAAGTTATCAACGATCAACACTCAACTTTTTTTTATGTAGTTAGCAACAGCAGCTGGATCAATTCAGGAAGAACACATCGCCTCGTAAGAGTAACAACAGCAACAGCAGTGACTGATCGGATTCCTAAATAACTAACTTTTATCAACATTTTATCAATATTATTATCCAGTCCAGCTCCCTCCATCTTCGATCTTCCTCTTCCTTTAAAAATAACTACCTATGTATACAGCTTATTCTACATATAGGTAGGTACTTTGTCAGAAGATTAGTATCATAGTATCTATAGCGGAACATTACATGCTCATGCACGAAGAATCCAAGTCAAGACTCGAGACTGTAGAATATGCCTGTTGGTGAATAACTAAAATGGAAGCAGAAAGGCAAGTTTCAATGATTTCGTCATAAAACCCCGTTCTTACAACAAGTCCCTTTTGCCCACTGAGATGTGGCTTCAATGAAACTGGGATTTTCTAGAAAATGTTTCAAAAAAGAAAGGAGAAAACAGAGAAAGAGAAAGAAAAGGAAAATCAACTCAATAACTCAAAAGTGAAACACACGTTCAATGAGCTTTAGTGTCGTGGATTGCATTTATTAAATGTAAATTTCACAGCAGCTGTGTGCTCAGAGACTACAAACGTGAGATGATTCAATAAAATATTCAACGTTTGACCTCAAATGAAAGCGATATTGCCTACCATGCTCCAAATTCCAAATCCATGAATGTGCGTAACAATATGTAATATACTTGTGTCCGTCCGTCCGTCCATTTCCCTGGTACATTTAAATTCAAGTCCATATCCTGAATGAATTTTAATTTTAACTTTTTCCGACAAATTATAATTAATGGATAGAACCATCGTCTTCAAATTGCTCCACTAGACCGGCCAACGTCCCCATGATTCTTTGTAATGGTGCTCGTACAAGAGATTTATTGCCAGAAAGTTTTACACTCGAGTATTATTAATTTACAATTTAATTCAAACCGGACGAGTTTTGAAATAAGATGGAATAGACACACACACACACACACAAAGGGTGGAAATTTTCATAGAAAAAATGTTTGTTACGATAATCTTTATTCTTTTTGTTGGTTACATTTATTATTTATAGATTTACTGCATGTATGTATGTATATAATAGATAATCTACTATATACATATATAGTTATTTATATATATATTTCATATAGGTATATAGGTATATGATTCTTTTCGTGTTGTATTTTTTGTAAATCATATACATTGTTCCTTGTTTCTCTGTTTCTCATTCTCATTTTCTTCATTAAATTAACCTAATAATAGTTGTTACATTTATATTTATTATTAATTTCAGTTATTTTTCCCCTCATCATAATAACATTTTTAATTCACCTTTTTTTTGTGTTAAAATCATCTTTTATATTCCAATGTCCTTATTTTAATGTTTTTTTTCTTTTGTGTAATAGTTGTACAATAATAATACAATGACATAAAGACATAAAATTTCGTATTCACACTTGAAAAACTTACTTAACTTTTGAAGGATATTTAAAATCAAAACAGATCAATATTTAGAAATGAACGATATAACATATAACACCGCAGCGCAGCTAGTCTTCAAAAGTACAATTTATGTAACGCAGTAATATATATTTTATACAACAAATATCTTGATATTTGTCAACACACACACCAACAACTTAAAAACAAAGACAAAACAGAAAAAGAAAAAAAATAAGGGGATAATACATACAATGCAATGATAATGTATTTGACATTGTAGTTAGTGTCGAACCCTTACTCTACGTTTTCATACTTTATAATAAATAATTAATTAATTTGAGTACTGCCACTATACTTACTACATAGAGGACCATTCAAATTCAAATTCAAA
>JAQFZC010002305.1:0-23794 GCA_034695205.1 Dicyrtoma fusca | reverse complement strand
GTATGCGGAACTGCTCCACAGATAGAGTACAAGCAACAATGAAAAGACATACGTATATAGCCAAGCGTATTTAGAAAAAAGTTTTTTGCAGAGTGGGAAAGAAGGAGAGAGAGAGAGGGCCCTTGAAAAGGTACACAACCTTCAACTCTATGTACCGAATCATCTGCCTGTTTATATCCTAGGAAGTAGGCTGGAGATACTTGTGAATTTTCGATTACTTTCACTACCTTTAAAATGTCTCCAACTACACACTATTGATACACTCAGTACTTGAAACGCATCCACTTCCACTTCATATGGCATCCACTCTCAGTTTTTTTGGAGGACGTGTGCTTTGTAGGGAGACCCGCATCAGCATCAGCATCATCAGCTCGGCAGTCACTGAAGGAGGGATAGAGAGACAGGAAAGTGCGGAGAGGGAATAACAAAAATGATTGAATCCAGATTGAAGGAGGATAGAAAGCACTGTGTAGATTGTGAGCTTTTGTATGCTTAGAATGCTGTCCTAATGTTCATGGGTTTGGTTTGCTTGTGTGTGAAGAGAGAGAGAGAGAGAGAGAGAGAGAGAACCACGGAAAGGAAATTCTTTTCTCTGACGGAACAAAAGCGATGAGGAATTCATGCGTGAAAGAATTTAAGAAGGAGACGAGGAAAGGTGTGGCAGGGTAAAAGGAAAAATTGTATTCATATCAACCATTTGTGTACCTGTAGCTATAGTTATAGCATCCCTTCCCCTACACTACACACTAAATATTAAACCATGGCACACACAAAAAAACTACATTTTATTGAGCATATAGTACATAATAATTACATTTTCTTATGCTTCAAGAGAAATCTGAGAGATTAACGTTTAGATGTACAAACCATGCTATTGTTATATTCCTATAAGCACATTAATGTGAGTATACATTACACACGAATCTATACCTATAAGTACTACATACATACATACAGTGACTGCCTTCAAAATTTTATCCCAGTAGTGTTCATTCGACCCATTTCAGTTTCCTTTCCTGTCTTATATACCTACCCTTGCGTGCTTACGTGTTCCTTCCCATTTTAAGTCTCAAATTATGATGGTCATATCTCCCTCCACAAAAGGCAGAGTATAATAAATGCCTCATTAATAGGACTGGGAAAAAATTATGCAAGGAAAGTAGAGAGCAATTTGGAAAGGATGAGTTCTCGCTCTCTCTCTGTTTACCCAACGTTATTAATTAAAGAATCATTTGAATCATTTTTATACCGTTCTTTCCGTCTTAATTTTGAGCAGAAAGCTGGTGGATAGATTGGAGAGCTTGAAGCGTCTTGCTAATGGAAATGGAGTCACACAATGTGTTCTATGCGGCGATTCTTTTGGCCTTTCTGTTTTTGGACGAAATAGCTTCCGATGTACTGACTGCAAGAAGGTACGTTCAACATTATACACATGGAATCCTAGTTTTATCTGTAATTTGTAATTTGTATAATAAACTGTAAATTGAAATTTGTTTTCACTCTTTTACATACTTTGTATGGACATGGAGCATTGAAATTGTGATTTATCAAATTATGTATTAAATTACTTCCTTCCTCCCGTGTTCATGCTTCATGTACGTAGCTTTGTTGGTTAGCTCTAGATTTGAATTTGGGTTCAGGGACTTCGGCGAAAACTAACTTTCACGTCTTAATTATATCCTAATTAGAAGACTGTTGGGACGCAGACAGATCCCATATTGGGGGAGATGGAGATGAGAGAGGTAGATGAAGAGAAAGCGGGGAAAAGTTGATATGAATTTAGAAAATTAAGAGATCATTCAGGTATAAGAGATTAATTGGACTCAAAGTTAATGAGTAATTGGAAATGATGGTCTGCCCGACCAAATCATTACAAACCAATTGAATACATACAAAACTGTATGTTCCGACATTCCCATCTTCCCGTGTCCCTTCCTTACCCATCAGTGATCAATGATCATGATATCCTTCATAATTTCACGTGGCCCACACTTTACTCAAACTAAAATTTCCATTTCAAATCCAATTCCAACAAGTCTTTTCGAGAAAGTTTTGAGCTCTGACTTGAAGAATAAGATTACATGAATAATTAAAATTAATTGAGTTGCTTTTAAGATGGAGATGTATGAGAGATATTATTAGAAATTAAAGTATCCCCAGCTCTACCTTCATTACACCTTGTCATTTCCCGTACGTTCACGTTCATTCATAGGCTTCTGTACTCCACACTGTAAAGGTCAGGTAGAGGTTATAGTTATACACAAACGAACCAAAAAGGCATAGTTTGTTCTAAAATCATGACGGGTCTTTGAATTTGTTTTTTTAGAATAGAAAAGTGTGTTGATTGAACTATGCGTGGATTGTGCTGTGCAATTATATCCCGTTTTTATTTTCTGTGAGAATGTTATAAATACTTACAAGGAAGCATTTATAATTTACCTATGTCTAGCTATACCTATATCTTTCACACAGCTCATAAAATCCATGGGCATGTAAGATGCATAGTACACATTACCTCTAAAATTTTGAGAGAAAGCTATTCTGATAGTGCTAAGTTAAAGGGTCCAGTAGATTCATTGAGACTAATGACGCCCCCAGCCATTGTGCCTTGTTCATGTAACATTCAGAAATGTTCCATCAAGATTTTATAGTTTTTTGTGCTACCGTGCAAAGGTCATCCTGGCAATAAGAATGGGCTTCTTTAAATAGAAGGAGTCAGTTAACGAAGTTGCTTGAGAAGCACGTCCGCACAGATTTCTATTCTACTTAAATAACTAAATGTACAGTATTAGGACTTTTTAGGTATATTTTATATGATACAATATACCTATTAAAGCAGGTTTATTTTTAATACTCTGTGCCCTATACGAATACATCCTCGTAGATTCTGGTACAAGTTTAAACCTTTTTTGTAAGGTATTTCTTTTAACATTTGTACTTTTGCTCTAGCATCTTATTGCGGGCGGAAAAGTATGTTTTTCATTTGGAGTTGTAAACCTGAAGGAAAGTATGTATTTTTTTAAAGTAAAAAAAAGTCTATTGGACATTAAGCTGTGACACTGACATTGACTAGTGGAAGGTAGGAAGGTAATCATAAGTGGAAAGAGTAGACATGTGCTCATCCCACTGAAGTACCCATTAGGATTCGCCGTCGTCACGTATAACTTGTAGAATATGTTAAAGTGAAAGTTGTGAAGATGAAATATGGCTTCACTGATGCGTACTGTGTACCTCGACTTTTCATTTTTTTGATTTTTTTTTCCTCTCATTTTTTATTTTGTGTTTGGTTATATGTGATACAGGCAGTGTGCAGGAAATGTGTCGTTGATTTATCAACAACCCCAACGGCCGCGACAAGTGGAGGAGCTCCTGCGCCCAAAGAGCCGATACTACGTCTTTGTAAGCTCTGCTCGGAGAATCGAGAATTTATCAAGAAATCAGGAGCTTGGTTTTACAAAGTGAGTGCCGTCGTTCTACATGTCTATTCCACACTGTCATTATCATTCCTTTTATATCAGAATGCCATTAGTACCTTCATGATCACCTGGACAGGATTTAACTTCCCTTGGAATTAGTCTTTACACACATGTACAATTTGGTAATTCGAAACAAGAATTAGTGTGAAAACGTGGTGAATATGTGTAAACTACACACCTACGAAGGACATGTCGTCTGTGTAAATGCAATGTGTCCCAAGTCCAGTCTCTGCTTAATTGTAATATGTCCCAAGTCCACATAATGGAAAATATCATTATGTGACAAAACTAGTATAAATGACACATTTCAAAACGGTCAAAACTAGTAAATAACACTTTTTCAAAACGGTCAAAACTAGTAAATAACACTTTTTCAAAATGGTCAAAACTAGTAAATAATACTTTTTCAAAAATGTAAAATATCATTATGTGGGATTGGGACATAATGCAATTAAGCTGAGACTGGACTTGGGACACATTGCATTTACACAGACGATGTGCCAAAATGATGTCATAATCTCACGGTTGAATGTGTAAGCGATGATATGCTTAAGCTGTACATCTTTGATTAGTCACCCAGGCTTAAATACTTTCCGGGCTTCTGTAAGCTCCAGGGTTTCCGGCACAGATCATAGAGACAAATTATAATACGGAAAAATAATAGGCAAAAGTAGTTTGACAGAAATGGTTTTTAATCTTACCACGTGCTCGTGACGGTAACAAAGCAAGAACATCTTAAGCCCTTTGAAAAATTTCTTTGCACTTAGACTAGGTATTTAATTAAACTTTATAGGAACTATATTTCGTCGTTGAAAGTGCTATACTAGCTATAACCATTGCATTAGTTACAAACTAATTAAACAATTTGAAAATGCAAGACACCTCAAATGCACTTTCTAACATTCAAAACTTTGTGCAGGGACTCTTTGAGAGAAACAAAAGCTTGGCAGCTTTGAAGAAAGTTTTGTATTTAGCTTCTGATGAGTTTATAATATCCTATAGGTTGCTCTCTCAACGGAAGTTTGCGCGTGTCTTTCGATTTAGTCCTTTTAGAATGTAATTATGCACTTTTATGCAGCTCGATTTAAAAAACTTCACATATTCTGTAGAGTTGGAATTTTCAAAAGAGTAATATACGGCAATTTGAATTTGTTGGTAAGAAAATACATAGGTAATGTATAAGCGAGATTTGACCGGACTAATGAGGATACTTACTGAATGGTATTAATATGATCTTAGGGAGTGCCAAAGTATGTTCTGCCGGAGAAGAAGAGTCAGTACACGAATAGTTTCGAGAACTTGACCCCCGCCTCGAGTTCCTACCAAGAACAGCGGTACATGAGTCGCTACGTCTGTGGCTCTCTCGGGACCAACTTGTCTTCCGGTGCTCCCAACAAAAGAAGTGGTGGAATCTTTTGGTCCAAGAGTCTGTCCAGACGATCCCAGTCCGAGCCGGAGTACGAGAGCTCATCGGGGGATGAAGGGGCTGTGGGGGGTGCGGTCCTCCCAGGAGCCCCCTCCTCCTCCGCAACCCCCGGCTCCTCCTCCACCTCGAAAACAACGCCGAGTGACAAGCATAGTCAACACAAGTCCATTCTCAAGCGCCTCACCTCCGACAGCTCGACCAGCAGATCCAGTCGCAGCTCCGACGAGATGACTCTCACCAACAACCCCTCGGCAACTCCACTGGCTGTGATGATGAGTGGTGAAGACCGACTTTTTGAGATTTCTGACCCCAACTCCTTGGAGGGGAGCTCAGGGATTCGACAAAAGTCCTTTGAACGTTTTGATCCTGCCGACCCCACTCAGCCCTTGAATGACAATAATACGAAACCCCGATCATCCGCATCTTCCTCCGACGGTGGCTTCCATCCTCTGGTGGGGACCGCAGCAGGGTCGACCACTGCCCCCGCACCATTTTATACTCCTTCGGCCCCTGGACGTCCTCCAAGCTTCTCCCCTTCGACGGCCTCCGCCGGACGCTCCTCCACGCCGCCCCAAGTTCCCCCACGACCAGCCCCTCGAACGCGACACAGCACCCAAGCAGCAGCCCTTCAGGCCCAACGCTCCCAGCCGCCGCAGACGCCTCAACCAGCAGTCAAGGACGAAGGACTTGGAATGGTGGAAGCGTCTCTTCTCTACGATGACTCCCAGCAAGCACTTCATTGCTCCATCCACAGTGCAAAGGTCTCTGTCTCCCATTACTCAGCATAATTTGATTTGATTACATTCATCAAATATTCATCAGCTGCTTTTAGCTCATCCGCTTCCTCCTTCACCTCATACACTCCACTCACTCTAGGTTCCCTCACTCATCCTCGGCAAACACTCACCATGTGTCCCTTCCATTCCTCCTGGACCTGGATTTCTTATCCAATAAACTTCCTGGAAATTAGACTCAACTCTGCTTATGATATGCGAAACGGACACTGCCATTTTTATTTTCAAGGACAGTCACATATGCTCCTTCAAAGGAGAGTTATGATAACTGCGTATCAATTTCATGTTTCATCTCTTTACCTTTCTGTCTCTGTCTCCTCCTTCCCTTGGAGTTTGATGGAGTTGAAGAAAACTTTCCATGTGCGGATAATAGATGCATGTGGATATATGCATATCCAAGTACATGACAATGATAGTGTCCACCAACCACAGGAAATCATGAGAGCACACAGTGCACACATAGTGCCAGTGATTCATTTTTCAAATGAAATGCATGCGTATGAATAATACACCGCCCTCCCCAGTCCAAATCTCAGCAGCTCCACATGTATCTGCATTTATGAATATAAAATAGTGGCTGTCGTGAAACTTTTTCTGGGGTTGTGTGGAGTATATATGTGTGTACTTATAGAGCTTTTGTCATTTCTTTGTATGTGATTGGGGAAACAGGAACTCACGCCAACGGATTTCAATGGGCTTTCAGATCCATACTGTATACTCAAGCTAATACCCTCGCGGTTTGAGGTAAGCTCTTACAGTCTCTTAATATACCCATATCAATTCCATTCATATAATATGTGTAATTCCATAATTTTATATTATCCACCCATTACGGTCTATGTAGTGTGTAACATTAGGCAAACTTTTCTTACAACTAGTATCTATAGATATCTCGACTGCCGAGAAAAAGGGAAAGAAGGAATATAAATATAACGATGTGTAATGATATGTACAAGTATAGTACCCACTCAAAAAGAAGCAAATAAACCGAATCCCGGTATAAAATGGTAAAGTAAACTAGTAAACGGCGTTTGACAGTGTATCTATACAGTTATGGTTATGGGTATATCCATGGATAGTTGAAGACAGAGAAAGTAAAGTCAATGTGAGTTGAAGTCGCATCCTAGATTTTGTTGTTGTGGAACAAGCCATTATATTACTCTGACTAATTGAGCTCTTCTGATTCTTCCAACTTCCCTGCCGTCAAGACATGCCCAAGCTCATCGCCTATAGAGACGAGAGGAAAGGGAAGGGTCCCTACCCACCTCCTTAGTCTCAATTATGCATGGGGATATGCATGCATGTATCCTCACGAATATGGGAATAAGCGGAGAGATTGACTCAAGAATAAATCCATTAAAGTCTGTATAGAAAGGCGGAGAGGAAAGAAGGAGAGAGCGTCTGGAGTTTTAGGCTGTAGTTACATGGATTTGCTCTAAGCTCTGTATATCGATGGGATAACGTGATGGGGATGGGAGATGGGCGAGGAAAGGCCGACGTCTGTCTGAAGTTACGAATACGCACCCACAGACTCTGACATCCACTGAAACTTAAAACGGATTGCTTTGGCAAAACTTAAGAGCATGTCATGGTAACAAACCATAACGTCAAGTCAACTCACTGTACATATTTCTGGAAGGCAAGAGAGGGAGAAAGGATAAAGGAAAGAAGTCGAGAGCTACCTCCCCGCTTTCACTGGGAATGAGAGAGGGTGGAGGGGAAGACAGGAGTCTGTCCAGGAATTAATATCTTTTGATTTCCATCTAACTCACGTGTTCTTCGCACATCTATTCTCTTTGCATTAGTCGATTGTGTTTTGGACGGGCTTCCTACTTTCAATCCTCCGGAACTAGGAGGCTACTTATAGGGAAAAACACATTTGCCCTGATTATCTCGTAAGGAGACATCTACATTATTTCTCAAAGTCATTTACAGAGCTCCATGGCTCCTCACTTTTATTACATGGACCTCTGGATCTCATTGTTTTCTAAAATTTCAAAGCTTCGGTCTCGGCAATCACAGTAGACTCGAAACACACACACACACACACAAAGTCCATTATTATTATGATGATGAGAGGATGGAGCATTGATTTTATGTTGTGGTCTCGTAGCATACAGCAGGGTTCCTCTTCCTGCATGTCCTCACTCCTCTGATAGGTTTCCCATTATATGAGCAATTAAATTTTATTTTCTGATCCCTTTCTCTTCCATCATCTCTCTGACCACACCATGTGAGCACATTGTGCCCTCCCCAGTTTACTGGTTCATGTGGTGTCATGGGAGCGTAATGTATCCCTAGGTTGGTAGGCTCCCAGTAAATGGATTCTCTACTTATCAATTCATGTGGAGGCAAGATTTTACAATTATTATAGAATTCTAGCTGGGCTTGTCTGGTCTTTACTAAGTATTTTATAATACTGCAATATATATATACCTATATACCTATATATATATATATATATATATATATATATATATATATGCCTTGCCACACCATCAGGCACAACTATACAGCATATAGTAGGTATACAAATCGTGACTGAAGATGTAATTATTGCTGCATGTACATTTACTTTGTTTTCCAAATTACAAAAAGTAATTTGATAAATTAGGTACTTTCATCAAAAATAGAGAAACTGCCATTTGGAATTGCCTAAAAACGTTTAAAAGCGGTATTTACACCATTATGTATTAGTACACAAGGGTAAAAACTTGATTATTGGGACTTAAAAACGACTGGTCTTGTGTCTCAATGCTTTTGAGCGGGGACTGGACATACGCCACTTTGCATCTTCACCGACGATATGTATTTATACTGAAACCGTACAATACATCAAAACAATTCACACATACACACACCAACTGTCCGTGTAGATCATGAAATGACTCTCCTTGCTAGTCTGTACTGATCAAAATAATAGGAGCGGAAATGGACTGAGAATTGTAAATGGGAAAGTTCTAGCCTGCTGTACATTTACGATTGCGATAAAATTCTACAAAAGATGCGACTGAGTGAGTGGGATATTTTAATTACACTCTGAGTTTGTGTAGGCTCGTATTTTAATTTCCCGTCCAATCCAGTTGGTTCTGTGCAGTTGGGAACCTGCATGTCGACATACATACAAATGTAGGCACCTTCATTACCAGTACGCACACGTCTTTTCCCACTTCAGTTCCAATGGCTATTATTACGATGATTATTGTGTGAACTAAAGAACTAAAACTTTCAAAGGAAATCTACGCCACACTTCATTCCTCGGAACATGTGAAGTACAACTTATTTATATCCCTCTGCTTTCTCTTTCCCTTTCCCTTTCCTGACTTTCTCAATGCAATGCTCAACTGCGAACTACCATCGTCCGTTTTAAAAATATGGATTGTATGTTAACAAGAGAAAAATAACCTGCCCACGCTAAGCTAAATTTAACCGTATGCAAAGCCCTAGAAAAAATGCAAATAGGTATACATACCTACCTCTTCTGTAGACATAAATAATGCCTTCCGTCTCGTCTGTCTGGTGTGAAATGAATTAAAAGAAGTTCACGAAGTGCACTCGCAGCCTTGAGTAGTAACTTTGTCTACCTTATAAATGTAATTATGGAGCTATATCTAGAAGCAATTTATTATTTCAAAAAGAAAGTCAAGGTTGCCTAAGGTGTACCAGCACAATTCTGGGAGAAAGTTAACTTCCTTCTCAAAGTCTACGTCGGTAAATAGGCATTTACTGTATCAAGTCAAAAGCGTGGGAGTTATTAAGCTTCTTCCTTCTTATTACCATCTCCTACAATTCCAACCGTCACACCAACTGGGAACACCTGGGATTCAACAAAAGCACAACTAACTAAGAGTAAATGGCTGCGGATCAGGTTCTATTTCAGGAATATTTTAATTGCCTGATGCAAAAAGGCTTTTGGAAGGACTAGTCATGAAGTGACAATCATCTGAGAATGGCAGACGCAGAATGTATGTATGTATTTGTAAGATTATTGTTCAGAGTAATCAGGTCAAATTTTTTAAATAAATGAAAAATGGATAAGATCTTTCACCATAGTACACACGCAGGTTGCTGTTGAGACAGTCTGGAAACTGTAGCCTGTAGCTGTTGCTTTTGCAGCTGTGCAAGTCAGCTTTTCTGTCTTAAAACAAGAGAGAACGACAGTGAATGATTCAATGTATGTATTATTAGTACTTCCAGCCAGGAAAGGAAAGAAAGGGAAGGGATTACCCATAAATTATACTGTCGTCGAGTACGCGTCAGACTGCTCTGGTGACATTGAAATGGCAAAACATACACTATCAAGGGATTTACCAGTATAGGGAAAAATAAGCTCCAAAATACTAGGCATACTTTCTATACAGACTGAATGGATGGCTATTAACTCTTCTTGTGACAGTCCCCTCCCATCCCAGTATTGACATGCAAATCATGGAAACTCCAAGCATCCATCCATATGGTAGGGAATTCTTTTGCATGAACATAAATAATTTTACTTTCCAGACCGGAAACAATCGAATCAAAAACTATACTCTGGCCAATATAAATACCTATATACAGCCTTCTCCATTGATATGCCGGACACAGTTCGACTATGTAAACTGTATATATTTCAAGGGAAATTGCTTTCGAATAAAAAAGAAATATCTACAGAAATATCACTGTGCAAGTCAAGGTCAGGAGGAACTACGTATGGTTATCTATAGAGCCCAGACGGGTTGTAAAGTAGACTTGTGGTAATAAGTTAAAGTACATCAAGAGTGAAAGTACGGTGGATGTTAATAAAATTCAATAATAAAAAGGATCACGGTGACTGTAAGTGTGGCTATGGGAGTATAGCTGTAACTCTTTACACTTTCACTCTACTTTCACTATACGGATGGCCAAGTCAAGTGGGAATAACATGATGACTTTACTGTTAATCGTAGTGCGTTCATACACACACACACACACACACACATGCTAGAACTGCAATTACTCCTGCACGTCCGCCGTAGCCCATAGGCTATATAGACTAGCTCACTTTTATTCCATTTTTTTTGTATTCCCATTTCCCTTCTGTTTCCGGCCTTGTTCATTAAGCTCCTTCAATAGTCTGTCCAACGAGGGTATCTCATCATCTCAAGTGGAATATAAATGTCATGTAGACGTCCTTGTGAGATTGTAACAAAATTAGCTCATATTATTCCAAGACTGACGGGAGTCACTAGTCAGTCTTCCCATGCCAATACAATCACCAACCAACAACCTATACATTACAAGAAAAAGAACGTGTATCCACGGCACTACTCTGATAGCAAAAGGATGAAAAAACTACTATAAGCAATTAGCTACACAGACAATGCTACATAGAGATGAGTTCATATGTTACCTTTTAGTGAAAAATAATATGAACGAACCTAGCAGTTGGAGAATGTAGGTAATTCTGATAAAATAAAGTGTTTTGCCTAACTGTGCGTTCATTTTATTTTTTACTGAAAGGTAACATACATATGAGCGTGCCTCATCATTTTTGACGCTGTTCATACGTAATTGCCTATGGGTTTATACGGTGGCTGGATATTCTTATGATTACTGCTGGAATTGTACGGAAAACTTTTTTTCCTCATCATTGCTTCGTGGCGTCTTCTGAGCGGTTTTCTTAATCCCGTTATTTAGTCCAAACAATAGATAAATTTATTTGTAGCACAAGGGAATGAGTGAAACGTGTTTTTCAATGGCTTCTTTGTTCCACAACTACGCAACTAGAGTCTGCTGCTATTTTATTCCCTTCCTTATGAGCATGGATGGCTTACGATTTAACTTTATGGATCCTTCGTAGCGTACATAGATACAGCTACAGTCTGCTAAAGGCGCAATCTACAATATATGTGTTAAATATATGCTTTATTGTACCTGGGTTTAAGGAGCCAAAACTCCTTATTTAGCAATATTATAGAGATTCTTTAAATATACATTACGTTGTACATACTATGTGTCTTGACTACATTTTCAAGAGGAAATTTTCATGTTCATATTATTAAATGTGAAAGCACTGCTTGGGAAATAAATTGTACCAAAATATTAGATAGAGTATTGTTCAGGGAATGTAAAAAATATGCTCACCTCATACACTGTAATACAGAGTACTACTTTCCGTCGCAGCAATACATTTCGCGGACGCTAATTTGATTTTGATCTGCACAGGGAACACACCTTCGGACCAAAACAGTTCATAAAACACTTCAGCCTGTTTTCAACGAAACGCTGACCTTCTTTGGAGTGACGCAGAATGACATAGCCCGACAGGCTTTACAAATACATGTGATGGGTAAGTCTGGATTGCGGAAATGTGGTACTTTATCATCTGTAGATATACGTATTAGATTATTTTAGTTTTAATTTGTTCCTTCCAATAACGTTGCTCCCATTGCCTGTCTCACCATGTCCATGGAATGTCAGTCTCTGCAGTGGAAGGGGTCGTAATTGTATTAGCTCCTACGTCATGAATGTATGTCAGAGCACTTTGGTCAGTGGAGAGAGGACTGCTAATTCCAATTTGCAATACATATTAGTAGAGATATTTAATAAATAAATGTATGCGGGCGGGTGGGAAGAATCAAGGATTTGCAATGACCAATGAGAATACTAACTACTGTACTGCCCATGTGAGTCAATTTAATTCAGGCTATTATCCTATTAAGACTTCATGATTATTTCCGTTTGAACATTTTAGCTGGATGCGCTTCTATCTACATATTTATCCTACACTGATCCCTCGTCCTTTCTCCCGCATCCAACAAAATGTAAATTATCATCATTTTCACATTTACTCTCTCGTTCAACTCTTAAGATTAGAGCAGGAATGTTTTTCCTCCTGTACGAGCCCTAGTTCTGATTCTGAGCTTTCACCCACGTATGTATATGGACGGTGCAGTAGTGGAGAGTGGAGACCCTACTAGTGTATAATTCCGTTCGGCTTTTGGATTCAGATTGGAAACGTGATAGTGAGTACGGGTTTTAATTCATAGGAAGGAAACTAAACATGACTGAAAAGCCGCCAAGCTTAATTCAAACCTCCACTCTTTTCTACTCAGCTAGGCCATACAAGGAACACATCCACATACATAGAATGGAAGAATGAGAGAATTGAGACAGCTTAGTTGAGCGTATTTATCAGTGATCAGTAAATAGAGCAACTGTGGAGTTGTAAATCTTTTTTGTGGAATCTAGAGCTCTCTGCCTCTACTTCTACTCTCTACTCCCCTTCCTTCATAATTACATCTATCTCTTGCACTCTGCTGCATTCAAACAACTCGATCAATTCGAATTTCCCTTCCACAGACGACCGGGGAGAGTAAGTAGTAAATTAAAGTAAGGAAAGTGAAAGCACTGGCAGAAAAGCACAGCAGAGCCGAGCGCTGAACTCATCAAGGCATCAAAACTTGGTTCCATTGACTTTTTCTTTTACGTTTACTTTTATAAAATAATGTCAGAACTACTCGTCCACAACTACCTTCGTCTAGGGAAGGTAGTACATGACATCCTACGTCCTAAAGTAACTATTGGGTTTCAATCATGCTTGGCAATTCTCTTCCCTGGTACCCCAGTCACATGAAGGAGAAAAAGTTTAATTAAAAAGTCTGCATTTTCTATCATTACGGTTACAATCCAGGAAAGTGCAGAGCCTATATACATACATATAGACGCTCGTTGCCATGCCGTCCTTTTCGCCGTCGGTCGTAAGTTGCTGTTTTTGCCTGCCTTGTCATTGTGGTAACCGTAACCGTTTATAGTGGGCATATAAAAAAACGTATAGGTGTGTCTATATATGACAAACTGCACAAAGGATACAATACAGCGAGTACAGTTCTTGAAGAAAGTGTAGAAAGTTTAGAAGAAACCGAGTCACAGTTAGAGTAGAAAAAGTTTGACAAGCCATGTAAATGTAAAGAATAAGTTGCATGGAGGGAGTTTTATAATAGCTCATAGGTACATACTTTGTATCTGCCTAGACGCATTCACAGTATATTCATCCACGGTCATGCATAGTCGAGATGAAGAAGCGATTTGATCTAAGACCTGTAGGATGGCGGATGGCAATAGTAAAAGTTACGACGGAGCTAAAACTGAAGTACAAGTGTAGACAGAAGAGACGTGAAATCAGAGCCCCAGCGTCAAAGGCAGTGCAGACGAGAGTCAGAACTAGAAACAGGATTAGGGTGAGTTTGAGTAAGTTCGTGGTCATGACCAGCAGATTAAAACTCTCCATGTGGTCTTAATACTTGTTGTGGAATTAATCCCTTTGGTCAGCTCATGGTTCAGGAAGAATATCGGTTTGTTAAACTCTAAGCTAAATCCTTTCTAGTTCCCCAATCAGAGGCCTCCTTTCCTAATGTATGTACATACGTACAGAAAGAAGCTGCACTATATGTACATACCTTAAAATTAGGACTGTAGCTATCGATTGGTCAGATTTGTATACATACAATATAAATTTAACAAACATAGTTAATTACCACTTGATCACGGCATACTGGACCTCAAAGATACATACATACATAATTACCACTTTGCCTTTATTGCCTTCCCTTTTTTTATACCACATAAGCAAAACAAGTCCAAAAGGAAAGAAAAATAAAGGAAAGTACTTACCCAGGTGAAAGTACTTACATATGTGCATACATACATAGGCATTTACATCGTTTCCCTTTTTATTATTTTCATTTCATTTTCCATAAACACTTAAGTAAGAAACTCAAGCTGCAGTTTCCGCTCTGCATATACATACCTATACTTAATGTGTTACGATGGTTGACACATAGGTATGTCATGTCATACTCGTCTTGAAAGCGATTGGATTCGGATTTGAGTGAAAGGAAGAAAGAGGGGAAAAAATTGTTAAAAGCCTGGTCACGCAATGCACTCTGTTGCTATTTCTGTTCTCGTGTCATATTATTCCCGTTAAAGTTGGTAGGTGCGTGTTCTCCAGTGCTCTCTGTGTCTATACATATACATACGTGGTTCATTAAATTACTGCCTATACATACTTAATCTTTAATTACTGCTTCACTTTATTAATGGGCAGACTGCAACAACTTGACTAGGTACTTGACGAACGACGAGATGAGCACGTGTGAGTGAACTCACATAAAAATGACCCTACTAACACATAGGTAGTTGGGCTTACCTAATCTATTACACTGTATACCTACTCCTTTCCCTCCAGTCAAGGAAAAAATAACTGTAACAATAATATAAGTCCAAAGGAGTGTGGACGAAAAGTAATGGACTGTCCTGAATACAAGCATAGGAACACGGTAATTAAAAATGAGCCAGGTGTCCCTTTTCTAACGTAAGTCTCTCATTGAATTCCAAAAGGATCCGATCACACACAAACTTGCTTCCATTTACTTTCCTTGACTTGAGACGTTGAGACTGAGTGAGTAGAGTTACAGAACACATTTAACGGGAAGGAAGGAAAAAGTTAAGAATTTATGAGAGTATTGAAGACCCTTTATTAACTTGATGCTTTTGTTGATGTTGTTGTTGTTGCTGCTGTTTTTGTTTTTGTGATTTTTTTCGAGCCTAATTGCAAGTAGAAAAGAGTAAAAGGGAAGAAAGGGAAGGGAAGGATACGATAGACTTTTGCATCTGGGCAAGGGGAAAAAATGGGAAAGGAAAAGACATGAAAGGCTTCAATGTTTTCAATTTGCTTCAATATCACACAACAAGTTGTATATGTATTTGTATTTTTTGTTGTTACTCTTTGAGAAGACCAAGAGATTTGATAAGGTGTAAAAGGGAAAAGTCTCTACGCCTGTATTAAAGAGGCCATTATATAAAGTACAGTACATACCTATATTATACAGTATATACCTACATAGTTGGTGTATTGCCTCCAGTATATATGCTCGCCCTATGTATCAGTTGGCACTGTCACACGGTGTATGTGGGAGGAAGTAGTAGTAGTGCTTTGTAATGTACAGCATTATGTCGGGCTAATATGTATGTAGGGACCTGTATGACAGAGTGCCAGAGCCATGGGCAGACAGTAGACAGTAGACAGTAGTAGTAGTAGCAGTCGGTGGACTGGATTGAGTGAAGAGTGAAAGAGGAAGAAAAAAGGGGAAAGAAAAGGAAAGTTTTTTTTTGTCTACATTCCAGATGAAGACAGATGGGGACGAGATTGTTTGGGATCCGTGCAAATACCATTACATCGGATTCGACCTCAACAGACAAGATGCTTTACTCTGAGTCTTGAGAAAACACCGAATTTCGTAAGTAAACACGTATCAGACACACACACACACAAACACACCACCGTTAGAAGACGATACGGCATGCCGTTCAGTCTACAGTCTACAGCCTACAGTCTACAGTATGCCAGGATCAAACAAGCCAACTCAAGACTGACCTACAAAATGCTTACTATGAACGTTTTTTATTACACCTCCGCCATCACAGAGCCCTCTTGCCCACTCCACGTTTTTTATTTTTTCAAAGGAATCATTTCTCTTTCTCCACTTTCCCTCCTTCAAGATGAACAAATAGAAGATTATCTGTATGTATCATACACCAAAACAAAAATCCAATGCAAGTAATTAGCTCTTTTGTGACCCACTACAAAAAGTGGAGAAATGACAGGGGAAATAAGAATAAATCTGTGTTACTGTAGGAGCTACTTGGGGTTTCATGAGTATTTTAATGATGTATTCTACCCTGATTTCTGTTTTAGTTTTGTCTATTTAACCAAGGAGTACAATTGGCAATTAGATGGAATATTATCAAGTGTCATACTGTATTGTACGTGTGAATCTGTCTATAATGATATTGTGTGTTGTGTGTTGATTTGGGTTGGGATTGGGGGAAAGCAGAGCGAAGAAAAGGAATGGGGACGAGGACGACTTTTATTGTCTCTCAGTTATGTGACAGAAAAAAGCCTTTTACTCGTGGGGGTTATCAGGGCAGAGGGCTTGCCCGCATTAGATCACAACGGGACGTCCGATCCATTTGTCAAAGTGTGAGTTACCTTTTACCGTACATTTTTATTCAAAACCCTCTCTTCACTTTTTCACTTTCTTTACACACACAAGGATCACTGCATATCTTACACATATGGCTTCCATTTCGTGCATTGCTTTCATTTGACACTACTGGCACTACTAATACGTAATAGACACGCCAACATTAAATTCCCTTATCTTATGCAGTTGGTATCAAAACCACAACAGAAGCGGTGTACAAATACAGATAGGTATGTAGGTGCTTTTACTTACCTATTTATTTAATCCTTTTCGTGTTAAAAACAGTTTAAAGCGCCACAAGTAATGATGCATAAATATGAAATATTGTAAAATGCAATGTAACATGAGACGTACATAGGTCTACAATATTCATTTTAACTGAGTGCATTTAATTTAAAAACTCATCGCTAGTGTTAGTACCTTTTATGAGTTTCCAGGTAGAACTGATTTACTGGTTTTATTCATACGCACATTTATTTAGTTCAAATGTTAGTTTTTTAAAGAGCTTTTAATGAATTCTATGCAGAAATATAGAAATAGTTTTATTTTGGTTAGTAGTTAGTATACGCTCATTAATTATAAATACTTATACTAATTCAAACTTGGTAGAAAACAGGAGTAACTAGTTCAAGGCTTTAAAAAGATTGGAAATACATTAAATAAATCTATTCGCAAGTGCACACTAACTCCCCCCCCCCCCCAGCACCAGCACTAGTTCTCTCCGAATTTATTGGTTTTTGTTAATTATCCTGATTATTTCCTTATGGCCATTCACGTCCATGCATAGTTGTTGGTGGTTGAAAATGCTTTGGTGGCTGGAAGCAAGTTGGATCCAAGTTGGAAGAATACTTTTATAGTAGATACCAAAAAGGACAGAATGGGTGTTTGTCATCGTTAGAGTGAGACAGAGTTTATGGTCTTGTGGTTACGAAAGGGAGCAGGACCGACAGAGAACAGAAGGAGAAGGTGGCAATTATTGAGTGCAATGCAGTTGAGTAGCAGCAGCGGCAGTCGATCACGGCACAGCTCAGCAGCAGTTGTAGGGAAGAAGAGAACTTATGTTGTTCGTAAAAGCGATTATCTCATTTAATCATTAGCTAAGCTAGACAGTAATACAGTGTCGAATTGTGGACTTGTTCTCCTCTGTTTCAAGGGTCTTAAGTGGATAATAATAATTGATCTGACCTAGTTTGGATTTCTGATCATGAGACACCCGACAGCACAATAACCCGACCCCTTCGCCCCGACAGTCCAGCTCCTTTAACACGTCATCGTGACAGCGGGTCCAAAAATATTGAAAGAAAATATAGATCTCTCGTACCTCCATCAAAGACCCTCAGCTCCTCACTCCATGAAGCTCGTCGAAACTGGAGAGCTTCTCCAAACTCCCAGCCTTATCTTCGTCCTGTCGAGGCTACAGATAATCCTGTTAAAGGCTCAAAACCCATTAAGTTTGGCCTCCAAAGTGTTAATGTTTCATCCAAGTCTACCTCCCCCACTCCGTGCCTTCCTCCTCCTCCTGCCAATGATCCAATTTCCTTCCAGTACTGTCATTAAATTGAACCGAACCACGACCAGCCGACGGGAGACCCATCACAATAATGCTTTTTACTGTCTCTGTACACTGATCGTTATAGTCTGTGCGACTATTTTAAGCTCTCATCCTGGCAAAACCAATACTAAAGGTATTGAAAGGAAAACAAGGTAGGAAATTATTTTCCAACTGCGCTCACCAGCACCGGAGAGGGAAATGAGTAGACGTTAAAAGAATAATGATGTAGGTACCTAAATACCTACATACATACCTACAAGTACATCCAGAATCCAGACCATTGTGACAGGAAATGCTTAAGTACGACGCAGAATTAGAATTAGAATCAAAATTAGATTGTTTCGACTTGAGATTTTTTGAGATTGATGGGAAAGGAATAAACAAGTAGCATTTGTGGGCCTACATTTTTGCCTCGTGTCGAGCACGCAGATCTCGTTGACATCTAAAAACTGGATTATTCATGTAATTTTTGTTATTATTGACGGAGCTGTTTCCAGAGGGAAATAATGAGTAGGGAAAATTCAATTTAATTTTTACTTGAGCCCTCCACTCGACTCTCGTCCCCTGTAACTCAGCTGAGGTAATCAGACAAGAGAGAGATAATTGTAAATGTCTTGGTATATCAGTGAATCTGCCTGTGATTACAATCTAAATCTAACTGGGCTACTGTCCTTGATGGAAGGGGTAGACAGGCGCCAAGGCTACCGTCACCGTCTCTGTGTACTTTACATTTAGGAAAAACACATGCAACATGTGTGTGATTCACTCGCTTAGCTCTAGCACCAGCCCAGCCATCGATTTCCCCCAAGTATTTGAAAAGAGATGAAAGTAAATTAAATTCTCAAGACTCAACTCCTTTAATAAACATTGCATTGAAACACTTTGGAGTGAGTCTCAGTAGAAGTCGGAGTCGTCGGCAGTCAGTCATTCAATTTTGGAAACACTCCATTATACACAGCTTTTCATTGTAGTCAAGTCAGCGCTCGACTCAATTCCCAACGCACACCAACGACATTTTAACTCGCTGTGTACGGTCTCCGCTGTATATTTTAAATGAGCTCCGCAAATGACAACTTTAATTTAGGATTTGCAAATGAAATAAATTACTTTTTTTTCTTGGAATTTCTTGTCGGCAATTTAAAGGCAGGGGAAATGAGTAAAAGGGATATTATTTTTTTCTTGACTGTGGCGGAGTGCCAAAAAGCCAACCGGTAATTGTTTCCATTGTAAATCTGTCAAGACTTTATACATGTGCAATGGTAGGCGGAAATTTGCCATCCGGACATTTGCCAATCGGACACTTGCCACCCGAGCCCCAGGAAGGACATTTGCCACCCTAGTGTGGAATTAATTAGGGCTTCCTGGCATTATCTTTTTCTCTTATTTTTTCATTTCTTTCCTTGTTTATATTTTTCTCCGCTCTCAAGGCGTCCGCACAATTCCAAACTAAGAACATTCACAAAATTTACTTTCGGGAAGCTAAATCTTTGTGCTTTACGTAAAAAAGGCACGGAATACAATACATTTAGTAAAATTATTCTTTTTAAATTTCCTGTGTTAACAATACACCTCTACTACTACCTATCTGTGTTGTATACATAGGTACTAGTGACTTGTTTACACCTGTCGTCGGGAATTCGCCTCGCTTAGGTAAAATAACTGAGAGTAGAAATTATTTTTTCAAAAAAATGATAATCCTTACCAAATTTTGCATTCCACGGAAGCAACGCAAATAATTTTTTCCTTTTTAACCTTTTCAAAACGGTCAAAGCTAGAAATAACATTTAGAAAAGCATTCAAAACCAGTAACTCATACTTTCAAAAAGGTCGAAACAAGAAACTAACTTTTTCAAAAAGGTCGAAACAATATATCAACATTTTCAAAAAGATGGAAAACAAGAAATTAACACTTTCAAAAAAGGCAGAACAAGAAATAAACAATTTTGCAAAGGTCAAAACAAGAAATTAGCACTTTCAAAGAGGTGTTAAACTAGAGATAATACCGTTTTGAAAAGGTTAAACACATACATTCAATGACCATACATATAATTTTTCCCTTCGAACCATGGCTCTTCAGCCCTTTGTGTACCGCACGTTTCTCATTTATGACAGTACGTTTTCGGCTTTGTTTATACCTATGTAGGAAAAAGGTAGATATGTTGGTCGACTTGACCTTTTATAATATTGACACCGTAATATTTGGCAAATTCAGATTTTCTCATATTTTGGCTCTACACTTTGGCTTCACGGCTCACCTTTGCCTTTAAGATGTGCTGTGTTTGAGCTTATACATCTCCAACACATCCCCCTCCCCTAGTCATGATATTCTTCTGAATTCCACTGAAATTAGAACAAGGAATTGTATTTCCGAAAACGTGAGGAGGGTACAGCTGGTAGGACGGATGACTATGTAGATTCTTTTCAATCCCATTTACAATTACTTTCACAAGGTCGTGTAGTAAATGACGTGCGTGCAAGAAAGAAAGCAAGATAAAGCCAAGTTTTTGCCAAATCTGCGCCAGAATTCCAGCAGGACCGCTCCATACCAACATATACATAAGTACTTGTACAATGTACCTTGTTTACCGTTCTAGATGATGTAAACTAATTTATTTCGATGGAAAAAGATGTTCATGCTAATACAATAGCATGCACCGCAAACCTCTTACTATTTCCCCTGGAAAGCCCTTCCGTAGGTAAATACCTACCTACTTACATAAAGCAAATAATCATCGATAGTAAAGCCCACTTCTAAAACAAATACAGATAATATGGCTAAGAAACAATAATTTGTATAATTTGATACCGTCAAAGATGACAGAGGGAAAGAAGGGAGTCCTTCAAAGCTCAAAGAAGGAAGGAGGGACCAGGAGATAGGACAGCATAGTGACTGGTGAAAGTTAGTACAAATATAAGAGGCGAAGGAAGTGATGAAATAACATGCTGGTCTCGGAATAAAGAAACAAAATAAGGATTTGACAGTGTTTGTCGTTGGGGAAGATGGAGAGGAAAGTCAATATGTGCACTGACGTCCGTACTCCGCCGTTACCGTTGCGTTGCCACTTGACTAAATAGCTATATGAATATGCCTATTAGTCGATTAGTAGGAGTGCCTATGTAGGTACATCGGATATAATTAGGTAGGTAGCTACGTCTGTGGAGTTAGTCTGAAGAGCTGGCGGTGTCTGTGTTGAATAAGAATCAGTTTAGATAGAGCGGATGAAAATGATGGGAGGATTTGATTTTGATTTTGATTAAATGGGATTCTAGCGAAATCCACTAATGCACAGTCAGTAGACACACTTCCTTCCCAGAGCAGAGTCACCAATGCACATTCACACTATAATGCACTCCCCCATGCACTCCTGTATCCCACCTTAGGTACACTTATCTATGTACTACCTCAATGTAACAAGCTCCCTACGTGCCTCCTTGTCTAGGCAGCAATTCTAGTGACAGCACCTCGAAAAAGCATTAGTAGTATGGACATTGGTATGTACGTATGATTGTAAGTGATCCTGAAGTTGTGTGTGTCTGTCTGTATGTCTGTCTGTGTGTGTGGAAATGTGTTCATGTGTATATTTAATGGATCTTACAGGAAATTACTCCACGACTCACATATGGGTAGCTTAAGTTCAAGTTCCTTCTCTGTAAATCGTAAATTTAAGACGAGTACGAAATGGAAAACATTGAATCCAGAGTTCCGAGAAGAATTCTCCCTTAAAGTCTCAGTGGTGGATTTACCCAAACTAGCTCTTGCCGTGGCTGTCTTTGATCGAGATCTAGGAAACAATTATCTTGGTAAGGAAAATGCTCAATTTAACTACATATCTATTATTGAGTTTTTTCGGTGTTCAAACTTTTTCTAAACTAGGTATGTACCTACGTATTTAAATTACCTGTCGTTTGGATGATTTTTATCAAAGTGTACACCTGGATTGGTCCTTTCTTACATAGAAGATCAATAAAATCAATATATCGTCTGTGTAAATGCAATTTGTCTTAAGTCCAGTCTCAGCTTAATTGCAGTATGTCCCAAGTCCACATAATGATATTTTCCATTTTTGAAAAAGTGTCATTTACTAGTTTTGACCGTTTTGAAAAAGTGTCATTTACTAGTTTTGACCGTTTTGAAAAAGTTTCATTTACTCGTTTTGACCGTTTTGAAAAAGTGTCATTTACTAGTTTTGACCGTTTTGAGAAAGTGTCATTTACTAGTTTTAACTGTTTTGAAATGTGTTATTTGCTAGTTTTGTCACATAATGCTAGTTTCCATTATGCGGACTTGGGACATATTGCAACTAAGCAAACACTGGACTTGGGACAAATTGCATTTACACAGACGATATGTGCCTTAGGCTTTTGGCTTTTATACTGTCACCTAGCGACTTTGCTTAATTTCAAAGAAATCCAGGTATTGAATTAGGATGTTGAATAATATTTCAGACTTACGATTGAGTTCACACACGCGCTAGTTTTTACTGGTTCAAAAATGGTTTGGACTTTGAAAGATATACTAACGATAATTTCATATCATTTGATTTCCTGTAATGATTGATTTTATGGAGCTCGCACTTGGCAGTACACAAAAAAATAGCTTCTTTTGTAGTACCTGTTGTCAAGGGAAAGTTTCAAAACCCATAAACTTTATCTTTACATTCCCAAAACTTTCCCCCGCGTATCCTTTGCAATCATAATTTATTCCTTTGTATTTTTCAATGGACTGTAACGATCTTGGAGTTATAATATACTTCCCACTAGAAACTAGAAACTGAGAGTCCCATGTATATACGTTCAAAACATTTTATGCAAATTCGAAAATATGCTGCCATTCCTGTAACTATAAATCCAGGTAAGTGACACCCCCGTATGAAGTAGATACATAGTATTAGACGTCCAACGGATACAGAGATGTGAAATGTCATACGTTGAAGTATCATAAGTTGGGACAAAGACTTGGTAATTTTCTCATCAAGAAAATGGTCGCATCAACATCCTTAGTAGATAAATCTTGGCGTCCAAGCTGCTGAGGCTGTGAAAAAATTTTTTAATCTCTCTAAATTGAAGACAATAATAATTTTTCAGGGAAACATAAGCACTGCAAATAATAAATGTTATTATATTCTACCACAAATGAGTTCCTCTTGTTGGGAGTGGGAATGTGAGACGGGGAAAGGGTTGATGATTGGAGGGAGAGGAGAGGGAAGGGAGGATTTATGAGTGTCGCTTGAAGATGAGCACATTTCGAAATGGGCTGGAGGAGAAAAGACAAAGGTGGTGGAAAGGAAAGTGACGGGAGGGAAAGCATGAGGGAGTGCTTACACACCTTTCACTTGAGACTGGAATGTTCTCTGAGGCAAGGGCAGAGCGTGTAAAACGATCTCCATTCTGGTCTTTGTCTCGGCAGTAGAAGTGCATACATATACGTGTACCTTTTACCTTGAATTTACCACGATGGGGGTGGTACATGTAGTCAAATCAAGTCAGCATGAAAAAGGAAGGTGTTCCACCACTACTATCAAAGCTATATCCATTACGGATTA